>CM031242.1:1033592191-1033734247 GCA_018340775.1 Taxus wallichiana var. yunnanensis
AAAGAATGATAAAGGTGATACTCGCATCTTGTTAGGAGATCGATGAAGGATAGAGGAATTAAAAGGAAACTTGGATGTAGTTGGATTAAAGGAAATAAAATGGTGCATGCGTTTTGTGTAGGTGACAGATCACACCCACGAGCACGGGAGATCTATGCAATGTTGGAGAAAACGTCTTGGGAGATGAAGGTAGCAGGATATTTGTCGATTCGAGAACATGTCTTTGAGTGAATAGGGAAAGTAAAATTATTCCTCTGCCACACCGCATCAAGTTTGTCCAGATTGTTGCAATGTAAATTGTTGTGAGAGAGGCAAAGCGGTTCCATTACTTTTTTTTAAAAAAAATAAAAGGAAATGTTCTTGTAGAGATTTCTAGTAATGCACAGGAAGCAAAGCTAAAAATTCATTGGACAAAGATGAAATGATGATATCGGAGTCTACTGTGGCATAACCATGGTGGAGAAACACTCTATTATATTAAGTTCAAAAGAGCCTTCTAGCGGATGTTGACTACCACACTGCATGACCAAGTTTATCTCAAGATTATATTGCTAGAGAAATTGTTGTGGGTAATGCAATCCGGCTCTCTCATCTTAAACAATGACAATGTTCTTATGGAGATTTTTGGTGCTGCTAAGTGAAGCAAGTCAGTTTGTAAGCAATGGGCTGCACATTTGTACTATAACAAGGTGCATCATATGGAACTTGCAGGCGATAAGAAGGAATCGACTTTATTTTTTCACTTTCGAAAAAGTATTCTTTTACGAATGCTAAGAGGACTGGACTATGTTGTTTACTTCATCAAATCTGATGTATGGTATGCATCTCTCGGGATGAAAAAAAAAAGCAAGAAGAAGAGTAGGTGGAGATTGGGAAAAGTAGGAGAGTGCTGTGCAGCTAAGGAAATGGAAAGCTACTTGGGCGAACGAGAAATGTGAGAAAGAGCTGCGGTAAATCCAATGCTTTGGAGACTACGAGGAGAGCATCTCTTGATTTTTATTTTCTCCAACTTTGTCATTCCGTATGGTCTTTTACTTTTGATTAATTGGGTTGTATTATGGCCAAGGGCATCGTGCTTTTATTCGTCACGAGACTTTTTTCAAGGAGTACTTGGTTGATAACAGCCTTGATGATCTCATAGGATCTGCTTGAAGCGAGGAAGATGGAAGACAATCTCCTCGAGTTGTTTCTAGTGCAGAAGCGTACTACGAGGCGGTGTGAGGTGGTTTTGTGAAAGGACTCAACTGTTAAATTTTTGCCCCATCTGTCTATCCAGTTATCACATTTGGCCCTTTGACATCGCCAGCAGCAGTACTCACATCCTTGTCTCATGCTATTGTTTTATCTTTGGCCCGTGTGGAGTCTGCATGCAACTGTTGCGGCTGGAGAAATAGGCAAGATATTTCTACACTTTTCTACTGTTATTTTATTTAAAAATATTGTGAAATCGAACCACTTTTCCTTGCATTGATTTGTCAGTTGGATGTCATGATGGGAGATTTCCCTTTCTGCTTGTGTCTTCTTGTTTTAGCTTTTATCGTTGATAGAATGTGGGTCGAAAGGATGCGTGTGCCCTCTCCTTTGAATGTTATGTTTCTCTTACTCGAATGATAGACCTTCGTCTGTTTGTTTATGTATTAATTCTTCTCTACGATTGAGTTGCAAGTTGTTATGTTGATTAACTAGTATTTTCGATATCATGGAAGTAAGTTACGATAAGCTGTGAAGCTCCTTCCTAGCACCCAAGTTTTCCTTGACGTTTTTGTTAGCTCCTTCATGCAAATCCCTTTGATAACCTTTTTGGCATCGAGAAAGAAAGGTTGTAGGATTGTGTGAGCAATGCGTGGGCTAGCCAGACTTAGAGTTTGGTATTAAACCGGTAGAATGAAAAGGTTTGTGTGCAAAGTGTGTTTTTTCTCGCGTGTTTAGACTCTTATACTATCTTTCATCTTGTTTCTAGGCTTTTAAGGCCATCCTCGGAAGTACCTTGACCATCCTGGAAACTTGAGCCATAACTAGCCTTACGGATCAACCAAGCTCGAGGTTCTTTGTGCGAATCTAGTACCTCGTTGACACTTTGGAATAGTTTTGGTCTAATCCCCTCTCGGAATTATTTTTGATGGCACTCTTGTTTTCCTAACTTGCATTATCTTCTCCTTGTAATGTTAACACTATTAATTAATATTGGTCAGGTTTTATGCACGTAATTACCGTAATAGTTTGTGATGGAGATTTCCTTAAATGTGATTGACCTTCGGGAAAAACTTAGCTTTCGTGTGATAATCTTATGAATTCATAACGGAAGGTTTTGTTTTGATAAAGTCACTTAGAAATTATGTTTGTATCTATTTGTGCACGGTTATTTGTGTTACCAAGGGTTGCTGTAAAATATGGTTGTTTTGGGATATGGGTAATTTATTTTAAATTAACCAAACATTAGTATTGTAGTGGAGGTTTGCAAATCCTTAGTGTTATAAATTTTTTGATGACATTATTGTATACTCTTGTGTGACGGAACCCCCTTCTTCTCTCGCATGCTTGCTACTAGCCTGTAAGACTTTGACCCTTCCTGGATGATTGGTAAATCTATTTGTAGTTAATGGTCAAAACTAGTATACTATGCCTTCGCTTCGAAACTTATATTGTGTGTAAACTCTATTTGATTTCCGGTTTGAAACTCATTTGTACATGACTTTTTGTGTTAAATTTTGAAACCCGTGTTTCCCCTTTCTTGGGCCGATCAACTTTTGTTCTTTTAGAAATGTATTATTTTAGCCTATGCGTTGGTACCTTTGATAAAATTCTAGATGGTTGGTCTATTTATATCAAATCTCAATCTTGTAATTATTGTTATTTACTTACTTGATGGGAATTATGTTCTTTGCTAGATTGTTTATATCTCCTTATAGGGCCAAGGGCCATTCTCGTACGATTATTACTTTCGTTGCTTTTGCTCCTAACTGAAGTACAAGGTCTTCTCCTTCTTTGATTGGCATGATGAAGACTTTATTATAACTTGATGTGTTAATAGTGTATAAGGGTTTGAACCAATTCTTGTAATAAAGTGCTTCCTTTTCGTGATATTGTTAGATAATAGTTATGGTGGTTTTGTGTAGCCTTATCTTGCTCGGGCTCGTGAACCCGACTCTTGTAGAAAATTTGCTGCAGAGATGGATCTTGCGTGTAGATGAGGGATAGATTTGTAGATTGTTGTCATCAACCTCGAGTTGAGAAGTTCCTTTGCTCGAAACCTTTTTATGTTGTTCAACCGTTGTTAACGTCCAAAGTGGAAAGTTTAAAAGAGGATTAATGTCTTAGTATAATGTATTGTGGACTTATCATCGAACTTTGGAAACCTTGTATTGTTTGACCATCATTGAAATTATAAGAAAATTTGGTTATTGTTGTTGAGTGACTTGTAGAGTATCAGTATTTTAAGAAATGATGTAATCTTGCTTTGTTCTCGTAAATGAGTGTTGCTTCAACTTCGCCTTGAGAATAAATTATAAGTTAAACCTTACCATGACTTAGTAATAAAGTGTCATAAGTAAACTAACATGGGATTGTTAAATACTTCTGGAAGTTAAATTAAAAGTTGCATTCAAATAAAGTAACGTAGGGGTCACCAACTTGAGAGCAAGAAATTCTCTAAGTAGACAAGGGCAAGACTATCATTGCAAGTAAACTTTATAACACGATAACCCTAGCTCCTCTAGTGAACATTATGCCTTTCATGGTAAAATTTGTAAAATGACCCTAAGGTGAAATGAACTGTTAATTGTTTGAGGATAATAAGATTTAATAAACAGGAGAAAACAATTTTGAAACCACACAATCTATCTCTCAACCATTTGGAAAGTAAATTCTTTTACTCTTTGATAATAATTTTAGCGAAGCCTAAATAAAGTTGTTAAATCTGGTTAAGAGCCCTAGCTTCCATTTAATACTAGCAATAACTGATGAGGTCCTAAAAATGTTTCATCTCGACCTTCTCCCCTAACCCTTTTCAAGGCACCTTATATCTCTTCTCTTAAGTGTGTTGAACTTAAAACCATGTTGTCTTGTGGGCAAGAACGAATCTTAGTAGCATTAGTGGTGAGCAGATGGCCTTGTGGAATTGAAATTCTCCTTTTTCTTGATAAACGAATTAAGAAAATAAAGGTCATAATAGAGAAGATTTAAAGATAATTACTCTGTGTAAAAAGAATAAATTTAACTTGGTAAGATGAATTGTATGAATCATATCCTGAGTCTCCTTGAAAACGTAAGCTAAGAATTACAAGATGTCCTTTTAAAATAAATAACCCTCAAGAATATCTCCTTGTGGTTGGCCCTAACTGTAAGTGTGTTCTGTGATTGTACTTCTATGTTGTCTTGTCAAAAAGAAAAGTAAATTGTCCTTGATATGTGTGAACGTTTCCGTGCTGCCTTTATGGTCATCCTTGTATCAAGTCATTCACAGTGTTAGTTGTATACTTGGTGACGACATGTTGCGTCATGTTATGTGTCAAGCAAGTCAAAAAAATTATCCTGTATTTCACTGTGTTGTTCGTGTGTGGATTATTTGGGTCGTTTCACCGACCGAGCTCTCGGTGCACCTCGTGTCTGATGGGACCCCTAAGAGGAGGCCCATACTACGTCCTCTCTGCGCATCAAATGTCTTAGGAGGTCGGTAAGGTGGGCAGGGATGCTTCTCACTGCTAATATTGCTATTATGGTGGCCTAAATGAAGCTTTCCCTAAACTCTGTCCACCTCGTGGAGGAGGAACTGACCCCTTCGACCTACCATCCCGCATTTGTTGGGGATTCGGCTCGAACTCGTCTCTAGCCTCGCTGCATCTTTCCCCGTGTCTCCTCTATAATATAGGCCTTCTCCACGGCCTCTGCTAATGTCTGTGGGCAGTGAATGCGCACCGCGCCACCCAAATCCAAGTTCAGGCCCTGGATGAACCTGTGAATCCATACCTTCTCATCTTGCATATAGTCGACGCGTCTTAGAGTAGGTCCGAGAAATCGACTCTCAATACTTAGCTATCAACATCGATGCCTAACGGAGGTCATGAAACTTGTCTATCCACTGTTGAATAAATCTCCTGGGTAAGTACCTGCTCCTGAAACACTCCTCAAACAGCTCCCTCAATCGTCTCCGAGTCAACATGGAGCTTTTGCTCCTCCGTCCTCCACTGCACTCTACTCCATCCTTCGAGAAGATATATTGCAACACGAGCTTTCGTGTTGCTAGTCTGAGGCAGAGCTTAAAGCATCCGCTCAAGCTCACCAACCAAGCCTCTACACGAAAACCGCTTTGTATCACCCGAATAGTGAGATGGTCGCAGCTTTAGGATCTCCCCGATATGGTCTCGGGCACTGACGTATGATGAATCCCAAGTCTCTTGTATGCTCCTCTCTCTCCTGCAGGGCTCTGAGACCTGTCCCTATGTCCTGAGATCCTGTCCCCATGTCCTCTCTGTGGTGACTCTGCCCTAGCCGACTCCGCATGGAAGTTCTCTGCCCTATGCTCCTCGCTGTGTCGAGGGGATGCCTGGGCATCTACTGATGGCTCCAAACTATGTCTAGCAAGTCGTCCTCCCAAGGGCTCTCCGCGTATCGCGGCATTGACATCCTCGAGTGTCTACAAGATCTGAGGTAGGATGGCTACTACGGCCTTCTCTGGCGGTGTTATATCTAGGTCTATATGAAGAGACCCCTCGCCCAATCCGCGCCTCCTGCACGCATCCAGGTGAGAGAGTTAGTTCATCGCTTCTAGGTCTTGTGCCGCTTTTCTAAATTTACCTGGTTCCTATAATTATCAACATTGTGGTTTTATATTTTAAAAGAATCTACTCTGTACTAAGTTAAATGTTCCTATTTTGTGTTCTCTGCGTGTGCCCAAGGGTCCAAGCTTGAACCCCAGCTCGATACTAAAATGTAACACCGCAAAAAACGACACTCACGACGAGCACGATTGATGACGCGCCACAACCAAGCAACCCAAAATGTAACAATTTTTTTTTTTTTTTTCATCGAGATTAAGACAACCGTGATTAGAAATGCAATATATTTAAATCGGGGCACTTTGCTATAGTGTTAAGGATAGGATGCTGAAAAAAATACAGTCTAGTTAGGTCACAAAGAGCCTCCCTAACGTTCTTCTCGACACTAGCATCGTCGTCAGAGCTCGACACCATGAGCCAGTTCTTATCCGAGGAGTCATTTAATCTTGGCGCTAAATAACGTTAAGAGCATGCGTCAGAGAAAATTATTCTCGTGACAAGATCATAATTCTATAACGAACATTACATTAAGTAATTCTATAAATCACAACTCGGATGTTACATACACATTTATATGAACTAATTCTGATATTTGTCGAGGTGGGAACTCACACCCAACCAACAACATGCAAGTGTAAAAGATGCGAGAATTTTAAGGCTACTTATTTTATTGGCTAATAGGAATACTCCTCCATTGCATTGCGAAAAAGACGGATACATAGCAACGGTTTCACACCGAGAAATCATTGTCCACGAAGTGCTTGAGTTATCATGTTTAAACATAGTTTACTTCATCAAAAATTACATTATATGAACCTATAAGATTAACCTAAATTTGAAATTATGGATGGGGGTGCGTGGCTTTAATGGCCACCCGCCAAACATTGACATTCCATTCTAAGGCATGCAAGTTACACCACTGGGCCGCCTGATTTTCTTTGCTATTTATTACACTTGAATTTTGCAAGTCTATACCCAAAAGGGTCGGCCTGTTGTGCATGTTATCCTAGCCGCGTGGATTCATTGTGGTGGTTGGAGGAGAATCGATAAACTGGGTCGCATCCATTTACTCGCTTGGATCTGCAAATCTCAAGCTTCCCTCCCTAGATTTTTATTTGCCCACCGTGTTATTTGGCCTGGCTGCGCAGGTGGGAAGATGGAAGTTGTAAATGATGATACGGCCCAGTGGAATAGGGAATGGTGGTAAGGAAGGAGCTACGGGTGCGTGAGAAGCTACAAGCGCGTGAAAGAAGATTGCAGATGGTGGTTAGGTGAGTTACCTCCACTTTCATTGGGTGCTGCAAGGTGTGTGCTTGGCGGGAGTGCTCCTGGCGTGAGTCCTAGCCGCGGCCTGTACAGAAGTCGGCCAGGCAGCAGAGATAACACAAACGCCCGCCCCCTTTGAGCACCTACACCAAGCAGGTTGTCCAACTACATATCTATCTGTTCAGCATCGACTGCACCTTCAAATTCGGTTTCTGCCTTCTAGATATATTCTTATCAAAATGATTGAGGGACAGTGTGAGTGGTAAGAGGCGACCTGAACAGTATATTACCACGATTTTCTACTAAAACGTGCGATGCTCGATTCACGGTGTAGGGAGAATCTCACAGAGGTGGATCCGTTTCATATCATAATATTCATGAAGCCCAATTTGTTTTGCAATTATATGAGCCTTTCTGAGGGTAATAAGTTACAGTCTTACAACATGATGATTATACAAAGAACAATCATTATTTTAATTGTTGTTTATTACATGAATGTGAGATTTTATAAGTATTTTATTTTATTTTCCTTTACAATTCTATGGACGCCTCCTACGTAGGTTTGATTATATGTTTACTATTGTTTTTCTAGCTGCAGTTCGTATTAGTATACTTAGTTAATACAAATAGATATTAATGGTATATTGTTATGTTTAGAATCCAAAAATAGTAAATCCATTAGTTGTAATATTACATAGATATGGATTATATTGAAAATATTAATTTCCTTATTATGTATTAAGGAACATTGGGTATTAAACTTAATAAGCTTATAGTCTTTGCATTAGAATTTCCTTCTACACAATTCAATAAACATAGCATGGGATTTCAAAAAGATTCGATTTCATTTCCCTTTACAATTTGCAATGGATTTACAAGAAATTCTTAAATGAGGAAACACATAATAGAGTTAGGACACAATTTACTTCATTTGCATATTGGAAGCCATTTAAAATTTGAGTCTTTTCTCCATAATACAAGAAGAGAATATGCATTAATGTTCTCACTTTTCAATACCTTTTTTTTAAGCAACAAAATGAAATCTAGTATGTATATTTTCTTGTAATTTTTCCTAACATTCCACTAAAGAGACCTACAATATTTCCATTAAGTTTAAAGCAAGAACTACTAACATGTTAACAAAACCAACATCCTCATATGAGGTTCTAAGCCAAGTAATAAGGAGAATAAATAGATTGTCTTCCTTTCAACTTTTGATTCCATCCCCATTACAAGCTTACTAACGAAGTTCAAAAACAACTTTCCTTCAACATTTTGTTACAACACTTTCTACTTCATGTGGAAACAAATTTACAATAATGGAAGTTAAAATACAAGAAATATTACATTTTTTTCCTCCACTCAAGGTGGTAAAGTACATGGTGGTTTCACATTGTCATCAACAAGGTTCCATTGCTCCAAATATCAACAAGGTGGCTCCTCCATAGTTTTCTTGATTCACAACAAAATAAGGGGAGAGGCAACGCTCTCCTCCCAACCAAATACCCAATGGAGAAGAGAAGCCATCCTCTCCATTAGCCTTTGAGCCCCAACCACATCACAATGAGAGAAAATCCAACTCATGGCAACTACTAGCTTCCACATAACTAAACATAGTATTTCACATTCATTCCATACCCCTTCAAAACAAGATTCACAACACAACAAGAGGGAAAACAATCACAACAACAAGTCACAAGGCTTTATCAAGAAAGCCACAAGAGTAAGACATATGGGAGGCCACTTATGCCTCCCAATGGGAATGGGTGCCACCTAAAAGCCTCCAATGCAAAACACAATACCCCTAACAACTCTTATGCCTCCCTCAAGTACCCCTTATCCCTCCATTCACTCTTATGCCTCCCTCAACTCTTATGGCTCCCTCAAAGTAAAACAAGAAGAAAATGCAAGCATTTCTCTTACAAGGTGGGCACCCAACCCAAACTCCCTCCTCAAGAACATGATCTCTTATGCCTCCCTCAATTAAACTCCCCATAGTCTCCTCCCACTCCCAACTTAGGCATTCTACCCATTCCCAACAAGCATTACAACAACAAAATTCAACACAACATATGTACTCATTCATATAACAAAAAGAGAACATAATGCAAACAAAGGTGAAACTCCTACCTTTCCATGGTAGAGCTTGCTCCAAGTATGAAGTCTCAAATCCTCCAAGGATCAAACAAGCATCCACAAGCTCCAACAAAGTTCTCACAAGTATCCACAAGCTCCAAAAATCCACAACTCCTTCCAAATCCTCTCCTCTCCAAAATACAAAAGACTCAAAATGAAACTTCCAACCCCCAAAACAAACAAGAGGATCAAATAAATAGAGAAAATAGAGGGAGGGATGATGTGGCTCCAAGTAGGATGCCACCTCCTTTTCCCTCCACTCCACATCATTTGGTCAACATCAAATTCCAATGCATCATTAATAAGTGGTTGAAAGAGAGGCAAGCACCTTACACACTCCAACTAAGCCCACTTCCTCAAAGGACAAAATTAAATTTTGAAAGAAAGTGCAATTAATATTTTACCCTTTTATCCCCCCAAAACACCTAAAAGACCCTAAATTTGGCCTTCCAACCCATAGGTAGGGTTGGCATGGGGTTTTAAGAGGTGTGGGACAAGTTTGACTTGTCCCACAAGCTTTGAAATTTGGCCTCCAAGGCAAAATTCGAGTTTCCCATGTGGGGTAGAGTGTGCTACACTCAAACTCAAACACACATCAATCCACACAAAATCCCAAGTAAATCAAATCCTAATAAATGAACTCTCTTAGGTCACATCTTTTAATTAGTTTAGGACAATTTCAAATTAACTTAATTAACCCACTACAACCCATGGCTAACAAAGGGGTAAACTCCAATCCAAGAAATATGAATAATAACATAAGTAAAAATTTCACTTACTAAGAGCAACACATACTAACATAATAAAAGGGAAAAATTAAAACAAAACAACACATGATCCCTAGGTCACAATTTTCCCTTTACCAGATAATTCTAACACACACACAATTACTTGTTGCCATGGTGACCTTAGCTGGATTCTTCTCGAATTCCGATGTGGTTGGTCTCCGCTCCCCAATATTGTTGTGAAAATAATATACCTGCAGAGCAGAAAATACCTCCTTCGGCCTGTTGGCCGCATTAAAACATTCATGCCAAATATACAATATAATCTAAAATAAACGACACATGATTTACTATCATCTATGCAAGTATGATATCACTAACACTTCCTAGCACATTTCTATTCCACATATCATTTATATCAAAATGATCATCACATTAGTCCAATTATCAAGTTCTACTCAATATGATTAAATATAACACATGTCATAATTAAGATAAATAACCCTGTCAAAAGCATACAATATCGTCATCAAATGTCCACCAGTAAACCATATGCATCATATAAAGATTAAATCAATAACAGTTCAATGTCTATAATATCCACTAGCATGCTAAATCAAGAAGCCATAATAAATCCATAGTGAGGTAATCAGTCTCGAAAACATCAAAACAAAATGAGGTCGAAGGGAAGTGGGCACTACAGAGTTCGTAAAACAATGCACACTATTTTCAGAAAGTCAAGAATATTATTAGATTCAAGCATTCAATAGATGTGATTTTTAGAAAATAATGGCATTTCAAACACTCATCTCATGGAGAATTTCAATGTTCAATTGATCTCAGTTTTAAAATTATTAAAGCAAGTATTCTCAAAAGGGTGCTATAGAATTTTAGAGAATCAAGTTGATCCTGAAACAATGAATTGTAACAAATAGATTCTCCAAAATACAAAATTGAGCCAAATATTTCATAATGGACTTGAAGTAATGTACAAAACCTATATTTGCAGAAAATCATAACCATCTTCTACAATATTCTCAACAAATGATGAGATAATAGTTGTCCTAGCACAAAGAACTCATATAGAGAAGAGGCTGAAGTATGAATATCCAGAAAGAAGAAAGTACTCTATGTTAATCACAGTAAAACAAAGGAAGGTACAAAGTAAATCAAAGTTTCATAACAACAAACACATAATCACCGAGTTTTTTCAAAGTTCATTTTAGCAATGGCCGAGCATGATGACATATACAAGAAAACTAGGGAAATACAATTATAGTACATGATGAAACCAATACTTCAATATTTTACAGGTATTTTCCACAAAGAGTTGAATTTTTTCTCAAGGTCACATATCTACATATACCTAGAACTCGGAAAATATAGATCTATAATTCATGATGTAGATTGGGCCAAAGAATACACTCACCGTATATAATCAAATGGTCAAGTAACCAGATGATGATGAAGTAAGAGGCCCGTAGGCTAATGTGAAGTTTCAAAACCAGAGTATATCAGAGAAACAAATCACAGAACCCACAAATATTTCCAAGAGTTTAGTGATATATTTAAAGAAGAAAAGAAAACAGAAGTTTACGCATGCAAGAGAGATTACCTATAAACGACTATGGCAGCCAAGAAATGAAGCCTTAGCTTTCAAAATATACTGAGGCACAAATGGTGTAGAGGATAAAAGAGGATAGAGCTGAGCTTTAAGAAATAATAATGGCAGCCCATACTTCTACTTCACCACTTGCGCACACGAACCATGAAACCCGATATGACAAAGAGTCTTTTGCAGAGAAGGAGATTCAAAAAAAGTGAAAGCCGAGCTCGGATCAGAAAATAATAATGGTGTTAAGGGAAATTTTTTCAGGGCTTCACCCCCTTCATAGGAAAATCCAAATGAATGTGCTTTAGGGTCAAGTTCCTTTACCGCCCAAACCCAAGAAGTGGGTTAACTCGAACTCAACCATAGTCAGAGATCGACGGCATCAAAACACCAAGGACACAAGATCAATGTCCTCAGATCATTGCAACAACCAATGCTAACCACATTTAGGATGCCACTTTGCACACATTAAATGCCGCCAAAACCTAACCATAGGTCGAAATCGATGGTTACTGCTATTAGGCAGGTACATGGATCAATGACAAAGAACAAGGCACAAATTTTTAAAATAAACCACAAGGGTTATAATTAACCTTACCTTAGTTGATGCCACTGACCAAGTCACCAAGGCGTGAGTCACCATGGAATGGGACAACCCACATGTCCACCAAACAATCATTGAAATGACTTTCAAAATTCTAACCCAGTGCATACTTTAAAATTTTAAAGGGGCGACCAAATCATATATCATGATCACCGAAAAGGTGAATATTATAATATGCCAAGGCTGACATAATCAAAGGGGTGGTTGAATGTATTATGATGCCTTTTCCATGGCCAAAGGAGATGTCAATATCAGAACATGTGCACATAATAGGTGGTCCCCACAGGAGGAGTTATTTTTGCAAATATTGCTAAGTATTGTAATTATTTTGCTCACATACATGGAGTTGTATTTTACATGCCTTCACAACAGGGGGTAATTTTAGTGGCGAATATTTGTAATATGGTGAATATTCCATTTTTAAAAAATTGGAAAAGGTGAATTTTCTAGCATGGAATCGATTGACATGTTCTTTAAAAATTATAGTTTAATTTTTTTAGGGGTCGGCTTCACCTACCCATTTAAACTATCCCCTATATAATCCTAGATTATTTGCCAGGTAGAACACTACTAGATCACTCATACCACCTGGGGTATATGTATTATCAAGTACAAGTAAACACGCGAAAGGAGGGCAGAGGCTACAGGCACGAGACAAAGAGGTATTGCAAACGTGTGAAAAGGAGGTATTGCAGACATGCGACAAGGAGGTATTGCAGATGTGTGACAAGGGGTTAAGCAGTTAATGTGCGACAAGGGGTTAAGCAGTTGACACGTGAAAAGGGGTTAAGCAGTTGATGCGTGACAAGGGGTTAAGCAGTTGATGCGCGACAAGGGGTTAAGCAGTTGATGTGTGACAAGGGGTTAAGCAGTTGACGCATGACAAAGGGTAAAGTAGTTGACGTGTGACAAAGGGTTAAGTAGTTGATGCATGTTAATAAGTCTTGTTGGCACACGTCAACAAGTCTTGTTATCACATGCCAACAAGTCTTATTGAAAGCACATGAACAAGTCTTGTTGACATGCATCAACAAGTCTTGTTGATGTGCGTCAATAAGACTTGTTGACACACGTCAATAAGACTCATTGACACATGGATAGTGACTGTGTAATTTAAGCAGCTTGCTGGGTTTTTTGAATAACAATTTTTAATGAATCTTGATATGGAAATAGTTGGATTTGCTCAAGGTGGGACTTCAATGGAGGGGTTAGGTACTAGAATGCAACATGCTTCCCTCCCCATTTCACAATTGAATGATAAAGAGATTTTTTCAACGGCCAAAGATACGTCCTAATTGAAATGGCAAGGGACGAAGATAAAATGAAAATTGGTTGGAAGGAGGTGAGTTGCAGGTTGATTATGGGTGCAGATTATAGCACTTTGGCTTCTTTTGAAAAAAGAGATGGGGTACTTGGTGAAGCTGCATGGATGGCAAATGACATTAGCCTTCCTCATAACACTGTTTGGAGTGGTGGCACCACATAAGATGCCACGATTCCTGTTCGGTTTCATAGTAATTTTGACTAGATTGAGTTACATGGCATTTGTTGCCATGAAATTCACTTACAAGTAATTAATACTCACCGAGTCTGCTAAATAAAGTATCTTGATAGGGTTATGCGTGTTCATAACTTCATAGCCTTAGGTATTAGGAATACATGAAATGGAATAGAATGGCGCTCCCCTGATATCCAAATTAATTATGGGGTTATGCGAGTTGATTGGAATGCATGTTTCTGTATTTATGTTTTTGATAGTTGTATGTTCGCTAACAGTTATATTCATGAATTTACACCGCAATTTATCATTTTTGTTTTGCGTTCTAAATTTGTTAAAAATAAATTGTTGTGTACGAGTACATGGTTGTCAACAAGGTTTTTGACGTGCGTCAACAAGCCGTCAGTGTTTGCAAATATGTAGTCTCTCTGGCTCAAAAAAAGGGTGAAAATTCAGTTATGAAAAATTGGTAAATTCACCTTTCACTGAAACCGGTTCTGGGGATATTCGCCAGGTATTTTCCACCTCCAATTTTCTATGGGTGTCTTAAAATGAACCCTCCTTCACAACAGACAGAATAGAGAAGAATACAAAGTTGCATGTTCATGGAAAGAGATTTGTCTAACAAGTAACCTTATTTTTAGCAAATTATTCACCCTTATTTTGTTAAAAATAAAATAGTCAACTTCGGTTTGATTGTAGTGTAAGTAAGGCTAATAATGCCTATTTGTAATTGCATGCTCTATTTTTCCTTTTATCTATTATTAAATAAATGATACAAATAAGATGCATGGGTGAGTACAAGCCTTAGGTTATTTTTAGGGAGAGGGTGAATTTTATTTTTGCTATATATTGTGTGCCTTTGCAAAGAACGAAAGAGACTAGAGGACTAGAGGAATTTTGGATATATAAGTACTGAAGTAAATTTTGCCACTTTTTCCCTTTGAGTGTGAAGTATTTTCTTCCTTTCCAAGTTATTTTATAGTCTTGTGTATGTTTATATTAATCTTGTGAATGCAAATTCCTTGATCAATCACCTTACCCTGCTGCAAATTCAATCTTTTTTGCTTAATTTTAATGTGCATGTTAACTTATTAGTATTGTTGTGATTCTCCCTCAGTACAATCAAGTGTTTTTCCCTTAGACATTCTACAAAAAAACTATTGGTTCGTGCATCAAGAATCCTTCCCAAATCAGTTGTGCATATACTCAGTCAAAGTCCTCATACAAATTTGGTGTATCACCTTAGTTTTAATCATTTTAAAGTCATATTTTACTCTCAAAATCCCATAAATCAGTTTAGGATACACCAATAACGAACCGACCTTGATATTGGAGACTTGTCTCAAAATAGGTATACCCACAGGACTGAGGTGTTTCAATTGTATCTTCAAAAGAGAGAGATCAATAGTGTAAGCTTAGAAAACCTACAGCCATCTCTCTATAGGGTGCACTTTCGAGAGATAACAGTTTTTGGCACACTACTATCCTAGCAGTAGGACATCGAATCGAGAAGTTAAAGTTTCATTTTCCAAAGGTGTTCCACTTCAAGCAACAAATCATTAGCCACCATGCGACCTTTACTACAAGATAAAAAATTTTGGCATGTCCGGTGGGACCACAAATCAAATCTGCATGTAAATTAATTTTTTTACAACATATCTATAAAGCAGATTACAACAAATTAAAAGTTACTTTTGGGAGCAAGTTGCAGCAATTTATTCTAAAGATTCTAGGATCTTTTGGCAACTCATGAGCTTATTTCAGACCGATATTGCAGCATGTTCCATGCCTAAAGTGACTATAAGATCATCGATAAGAGGAATTCCTTCTGATTTTGTTTCTTTACCTTTGAATTCTACTAGAAGAAGAAGAGTTGGTAATACTTTACCTTATAATAGGCCTGGTTTTGGTAACCCTGCTCCTAATATTCCTTCACCACGTATCAATTTCTCAATTAACATCCAAGTTTTTCAAATGGCTATCCAACCACCAAGGAATTTTGTGACCTTTACTAATGGTATTCCATTAGTAATCCCAATTTACCATGACATTCCTAATGTTGCCATGAAAAGTTTTCCATCATTCACGAGTGAAAATCAAGTTACACTAGTTGAACATATTAAAGATATAACAGCCCTATGTGCAGTCCATAATATCACTCATGAAGATGTAGCTTTAAGATTTTTAGCTGCATCTTTTAAAGGGTAGGCCTTGTAATGATATAGAAACCTATAAATTGTAAGCATAAAAACTTGGGATAATTTAGGTGAAAAATGGCTGAAACAGCTCCAGGATAAGTTAGATCATTTGTCTCTCATTGAACAATTGTCTACTATTAAAAGAGCTCCCAATGAATTTATGTCTAGCTTCAATATCCATTTTTCCAAAACTTGGGAGAGAATTCTAGCAAGTGTCAAGCCTCAAGTTGATCACGCTTTCCTTTATTATCTTAGAGCATTAAATAGTGATATCTCAACTATGATTCAGTCAATGGGTGGAGAGACACTTCCGAATGCTTATGATATTGCTATCTGAGCTGAAAATAGTCTTATTCAAGCTAGAAAATTAGCACCAAGGCCATCAATGCCATTTTTGGTAGATTTAGCACCTATTCCTCAGCCTATTACAATCATAGATCCTATTGTTGTAGCCCCATCAGATGATGTATTTAAAGTTTTGCAAACTATGGGAAATAAATTGACTTCGATTGATAACAAAGTTACATTACCTAATAGACCCTATCAAGCTCCTTATCAGCCCTATCAATAGAATCAACAAAACAGGCAGCCCTACCAATAGAATCAAAATTATAGGCAACCTTACCAGAAAAGGCATTTTGACCCAAAGGCTCCTAGTTCCTCTAATGCTTTAGTCCCGCTTAATATGGCTACAAAAGAGTGGTGTCAACCTTACAATCAACTTCATTCAGTTTGCAACTGACCCAAATACTTTTTGAATCTGAATCTTGTTGCACAACCTCAATCTGAAACATTGTTCATGCCTCAAATGGAGTGTGGCAGCAAGAAACTCATGTTTAGAAAGCACTTGAATATAATTTAGTTTGTTTTAATGAGGAGGATTTCATTATAGTCACTACTAGGTCTCAAGAGAAAGTTGTTGAAAATCAAAAGCAACAAAATAGGCCTATCCAACCTCACCGTCATTGATAAGACAACATCTACAGCTCCAAAGTCAACTAGTAACCCTTACTTTCCTCAAAAACCAGCAAGCATTCTAGTTGATAGAAGCCATCAAAAACAACTACAACATGATCCAAGAAGATTGTTTATACCTCAGATATCTAAGGTAGATGAAGCGAGAATCAACTTTTTCTAAGGTCTATTCTAAGACATTTGAATCCGTCTATAAAATAGTTACTCCTTTTAACATTGTTGATGTAATGAAAAAACATAATGTTAACATCTCAATGTGGGATGCTCTAAGTATTCCAAGATAGCAAGATTTATTCTCTCATGAACTAGCTAAGCTGCAGATTTCGTCTTAATATAGTAGAAAAGGAAGTTCGGAAGACAAACATGGCCCTTGGAACGCGTTTGAGCAAGACCACATTAAAGAAGTTAAGTGGATGGTTTAGAAAGTTCTCAATGAAGAATCTACCGCCATTTTATTTATCATTGATTATTGGTGAAAATCTAGTTCATAATTACATGGTGGATAGTGGTGCAAATAGTACAGTTATGCCAAAATAGATTGCAAATAAATTTGGTTTGCGGTATGAGCCTATAGAAAGGAGCGTATTACAACTTGATGGAACTATGAACTAATACGGTTGGTATAATAAAAATTTAGAAGTAACATTACATGCTTGCCCAAATGTTACTATTATGTAAGATGTTATTGTTGTGAACTTGCCTCCATACTTTGCTTTATGCTTATCTAGAGATTTCACAGAAAAAATAGGAGGTTATCTCTCTTCAGATTGGTCCTTATTTTTCACTACTCATTATGGCACTAAAGTTACTATCAATTTAGAGCCATTGGCCAGATTTCACATTGAGCCTCACTCTTCAAATGCAAGGCTAATAATTCACCTTAGATCATCGATTTT
The DNA here is from genome assembly GCA_018340775.1 of Taxus wallichiana var. yunnanensis. NCBI lineage: Eukaryota > Viridiplantae > Streptophyta > Pinopsida > Cupressales > Taxaceae > Taxus > Taxus wallichiana. The sequence continues at coordinate 1,033,609,879 of CM031242.1, forward strand.
GATGAGGTAGCTCATGTTTCAAAGCATTGGATAGTGTTTCTAACATGTTTATGGATGAAAAGACAATGGAAGAACATGCTCATGATCCATTTAAGGAAGTTGAAGAACACCTGTTTGGTGTATATTGTATGCATGAAGAGAATATACCACTTCTCTTGCCATAAAAACAAAAGAATCGGCGAAAGGGATTTGGAAGCTTCATTTTGATGGAGCTAAGAACAAGAAAGGATAGGGAGTAGGTCTAATGCTAACTTCTCAAATGAACAAAAAGGTATTTCTCACTTTGAATCTCCAATTTTCATGTACTTGTAATGTAGTTGAATATGAAACTTTAATTCATGGCTTACTTTGGGCTAGAAAGAAAGGTATTAGTATTCTACAAATTTTTGGTGACTACGAGTTGGTTATTAATCAAGTAAAAATATCGATGTTTGTAAGAATCCATTAATGAAGTCTTACAGGACATAGAGTTTTAGACTTAATGGAAGATTTCAATGTTATTAACATTCGCCTATTCCTAGAGCTGAAAACAAACATGCAAACAGACTTGCAGCAGTTTGGGCTAGTTTTGAAGTGCTAGAACGAATTGAAAATAGCAAAATCCAACCTCATATAAAGTTAATTGTCGGCCCTCAATACCTAATAATGTTTCAAATTGGAAAGTTTTTGAAAGTGATGATTAAATCTGCAGGTTTTGCGGCAAGAAGTGAAGTTTTCTGCATAGCTAATCAGGATAAATTACAACACTTATATGGTGATCATATTGTTCAGTTGAAGACAAATAAACTACCTCAAAGTCTAGTCACATTATAAGACATCTTCAGCACTGATGATCAGTTAAGAAAGGTTAAGACTAAGATGTCAACCCACTCTAATAATTATGAAGAGATCTCAGTTGATGAAAGGAAAAAGTTATTTCTTGGAAAGGTATATTCCTTAACCAAAAAGTAATCATTTATTAATCTTTGCAAAGAGTTTAAGGATGTTCTTTCTTGGAAATACCAATATCTGAAAGGATTTGATTCTAGTCTAGCACAACATACAATTGAGTTACAGCCAAATTCTAAACCTGTTAGGCAGAAACAGAGACCTTTGAATCCCAAAATAGAACCTCTAATGAGGAAAGACTTATCTAAATTGATTGAATCAGGTATTATCTTTCCAATTAAGCATTCAAGTTGGGTAGTCAATCTTGTTCCTGTTTGCAAGAAGAACAGTGAAATCAGACTATGTGTAGATTTCAGAGATATTAATAAGGCTTCATTAAAAGATCATTACCCACTCCCAAATATGGATCGATTTTGAGAATAGTCTCGGGTTCGAGATAGACTATCTCTTATAGATGGTTACAGTGGTATCATCATATTTTAGTTCGAGAAGAAGATAGATACAAAACAAATTTTACCACCAATGGGGTACTTATGCTTACAAAAGGATGCCTTTTGGTAGATTTCAAATGCTAGTACAATGTTTCAACGTGCAATGGAAATGGCTTTTCACAACTTATAAAATAAATGCATCCTGTTTATTTAGATGATGTTATTGTATTTTTAAAATATTCTGAAGAACATCTAATGCACTTAAGGCAAACTTTTCGGTTGTGCGGGTAATTTGGAATATCTTTGAATCCACTAAAGTCTATCTTTTTAGTACATCAAGGCAAGCTACTTGGTCATATTGTTTCTAAGCAGGGTTTAGAAATTGATCCTTTTAGGATCGAAGCCATATCATAACTATCTTTTCCTCATCATAAGAAGGCATTACAGAGTTTTCTTGGAAAAATCAACTTTGTTAGAAGATTTGTTCCAAATTTTACAAAGATTGGTTAAACCACTCACAAAGCTATGCTAAAGAAATAGAAAACTTTCTCTTGGACCAATGAAGGAAGAGAAGGATTTGAAGCAATAAAAGCAGCTATCTCTCAGGCTCCTACTCTTGCAAATCCAAATTTTGATAAAGATTTTACAATGTATGCACTTGCAGGAGCTGAAAAAATCTCAGCTATATTAACTCAAGTCAATGACAAAAATATTGAGCATCCTATTGCTTTCTTCAGATAGAGTTTACATTATTATGAAACAAGGTACACATTTATTGAAAAGAAAGTACTTTCAATAGTCAGAGGACTAAATAATTTCAAGTATATGCTTTCGAACAATAAAATCCACGTTCTTGTTTCTCATCCAAGTGTGAAAGCGTTCTTACTAAATAAGGAATTGAATGAGAAAAGAGCAAACTAGATAACAAAGGTCATGGAATATGATGTTGATATTCAAGTTGCTAAGATAGTTCGAGGAAAGGTTTATGTGAGCATCTAATTGTTGATATGGATAAACAAGTTGCAGAACCAGATGATTCAAAACAACATGCTGAAATTGCGTATCAACAATCAAAAATTATGGTTCAACCAGAAAATTAGCAACCTTGAGCTCACTCACGAGATTTAGGAATCAAGATGGATGACTGATTTGGTTAATTATCTATAGCAAGGAACCTATCCGGAAGGTATGGACAAAAATAAATGAAGGTATTTCAGATTACAAGTTATACCTTATATCTTCATTGATAATGTGTTATTCAAAAAAGATATAAATGGAATCTTGCTGCGGTGTGTTGATTATGATAAAATTTAGAAAATATTGTCAAAATTCCATGAAGGACCTGTAGGAGGTCACTTCTCAGCATGTACTACAGCCTTAAAAATTATGAAAGTTGGTTACTATTGGCCTAGCATATTCAAAGACTATTTTGAATGGATATGAAAGAGTAGAAAATGTGTTTTCTTTGTCGAAAAAGAATGTTTAGCTTTGCTGCCCTTACAGCCTATTTTAGTTGATCAACCTTTTATGCAGTGGGGCCTTGACTTTATTGGCATGATAAATCCACCATCATCACAAGAACACAAGTGGATATTAATTGCTACAGATTATTTTACATGATGGACTGAAGCAATAACCTTGAAAGATGCTAATGAAGCTTCGATACTATTATTTTATGAAGGAATAGTTTGCATATTTGGTGTTTCAAAGAACTATCATATCGATAATACTTTAGCATTCCTTGGTGCAAAGATAACAAATTGGGTTTTCAAACATGGAATATATCTAAGTTATTCATCTAATTATTACCCACAAGGTAATGGTTTAGCTGAGAGTACTAACAAGAATCATTAAGGATCATCGAATAACGCTCAAGGATAATCAAAGAGCTTGGTATCGATGTTGAATTCAACACTTTGGGCTGATAGAGTGACTCCTAAAAGATCGGTTGAAAATTCACCATACAAACTTGTGTATGAGAAAGAAGCAAGAATGCCTATTTTAGTTGAGTTACCTACATTGGATTTGCTGCATCAAATGGAGTTGCTTGAGAATGAACCACTACTGATTCGTTATGCAAAGTTAATGGAATTACAGGAGCTAAGAGATCAAGCTCATTTGAATATGGAGAAGAATCGAAACAAATGAAGAAGAATTTTGACAAGAAAGCCAAATTCGAGTCTTCAATAAAGGAGATATTGTGCTAAAGTCGGATGATGATCGTGCAAAGCCGGAAGACACTAAAAGTTTGATACACTCTAGAGTGGTCCTTACATGATTTTAGCTTCTAAAGAACACAATTATTTTCAGCTTTCAAGTTGAATGGAGAGGAACATCCCATTCCTATGAATGGTATGTTTCTCAAACACTCATTATTGAAAATCTTACGGTGATTGTTAGAGTAGGATTTCCTTCAATAAGTGCATTCCCTACACATTGCATCATTTTTCAATTCAATAAGTGCATTCATGCACGTGATCTATTTATCATATCATTTCCCAACTTTAGTTAATTTTGAAGGGTTGGACCTTTCGAAAAAGGTAAATTTTGGTTACATGCTTAGACTTCATGCCGAATGGACAAGAGCAAGGTAGTAGTCTTTAAGCTAGTAGGCAACTTTCACCATAAGATCACCAAAATGTTGATAATTTTTGCACTTGTGCGAAAATGGGCAACTCAAAACTTTTCATTACGATGAAAAGTCTTAGGTGAAGTATACCTAAGCTAAATAAGTTTCAATGTTATAAGTTATTGTTGAATTAATTAATGATTAAGCAAAATCTACAATTATGTGTGTTGTCTAAAACAGAGTAGATCACATAGTCTATAATTTCATGTCATCTTCAGCAAAAGAACACAAATCCTGAAGGAAAATTGTGTTGTCTTGATGAAGATGACAAATTACAAATTAGGTGAAGTGCTTTGAGTTTTGAAGTAGCAAACAAAAATGTAGATTACAGAAAATTAGAGTTCATTACTGAATGTTACAAGTTCCTATCAATGTTCTTTCCTTCATGATTAAGACATTCAATTATGTTACTGAGTTTTTTAGTTCATTATACAATCCATACAGAGAAGATAGAATGCATAAGGAAATTTACAACTCATTTACGAAATTCAATGTTTTATTCACGAGGAGAGTCAAATGTTTCCAACACAAGCCATGGGATGTAACTAAAGAGTAAAGTACATCTACTGAAAAGAAAGGTACACATGCATGAAAGAGAAAGCAAATGAGTATGAGTGAATCCATCATTTCCTTGGGGTTTTTGTCTTCGATTGAAGCATATTCATCTCCATCTTTTGTTTCTCCTTCATCTTCATTGTAGAAGCCATTGTACCAAAAAGAAAAAAAAGTTAACTGTTAGTTATGAGCTCAGGGATCAATTCATATTCCTATATTGTCCTACTTCGTGCATATGAATCTTCTCTAGCAAGGAGATGTATTCTACTTGAAGAAAAAATCTGTATGCATGCTTTATTCACTCAGAAAGAAGAAAGAGAAAAGAAAGAAGAAAACATGGACATAAGAGAGGCCAAAAAGCCTAATTATTTTCTAACTGTTTTCCTAAGTGTGTAGGTATAGGTTGCAGCCAAAAGAATAAAGATAAAGTTAGTTGCTACAGAAAAAGATTAAAGTTAAAGTTAGTTGCTATGGCAAAGATAAATTTCATTGCTACGGAAAAAATCAATTTCAAATTTAGTTGCTACGGGTAAAGATTAGTTCTTACGGGAAAGGATAAATATCAAATTATAAGAAATAAGTTTTCCTAAGATTATTATAAAATGCTGAGATATAAATGATTTGTAGCTATAAAATTAGAATTCATTCAGAATGAATACATAGATGTTGCCAGATCAAGGAAGTACAACTATCTATGTAAGGAAATCGATCAAATATAGATGCAGCTATAGGTGAAGTTCAAGTACAACATTGAAGCACAAAAGAAGATGGAACTACATTTTGACAAGACATGAATTGTCCAACATGCAAGAGTTGTAAACAGAGTTTCAGAAATAATATGTTACACATAGTTTCAAAAATAGTACACATTATTTTCAGCAATTCAAGAATATTATTACAGTCAAGCATTCAATAGATGTGATTTTCAGAAAATAATGGCATTTCAAACACTCATCTCATGGAGAATTTCAATGTTTAAGTGATCATAGTGTTGAAATTTTAAAGCAAGTATTCTCAAAAGGGTGCTACAGAATTTCAAAGAATCAAGTTGATCCTAAACAGTGAATTGTAACAAATAGAATCTTTAGAATAAAAATTTGAGCCAAATATTTCATAATGGACCTGAAGTAATGTACAGAACCTGTATTTGTAGAAATTCATAACCATCTTCTACAATATTCTCAACAAATGATGAGATAACAGGTTGTCCTAGAACAAAGAACTCATATAGAGAAGAGGTCGAAGTATGAATATCCAGAAAGAAGAAAGTACTCTATGTTCACCATAGTAAAACAAAGGAAGGTAAAAGTCAATCAAAGTTTCATAACAGTTAACACATAATCATAGGGTTTTTTCAAAGTTCATTTTAGAAATGGCCGAGGATGACAGATACAAGAAAACTAGGGAAATACAATTATAGTGCATGATGAAACTAGTACTCCAATCTTTTACAGGTATTTTCCACAAAGAATTAAATTTTTTGCTCAAGGTCACATATCTCCATATACCCAGAACTCAGAAAATACAAATCTATAATTCATGATGCAGATTGGGCCGAAGAATACACTCACCATAGATAATCAAATGGTCGATAACCGGATGATGGAGTGAGAGGCTCATGAGCCAATGTGAAGTTTCAAACCCAGGAGTAAATCAGGAGAAACAAATCACAGAACCCATAAATATTTCCAAGAGTTCAGTGATATATTTAAAGAAGAAAAGAAACAGTTTACGCATGCAAGAGAGATTACCTATAAACGACTATGGTGGCAAAGAAATGAATCCTCAACTTTCAAAAATATACAGAGGCACAAACGGTGCATAGGATAAAAGAGGATAGAGCCAAGCTTTAAGAAATAATAATGGCGGCCCATACTTTGACCACTACACAGAACCATGAAACCCGATATGACAAAGAGTCTTTTGCAGAGAAGGAGCTTCAAAAAAAGTGAAATCCAAGCTCAGATATGAATAGAATAATGGTGTCGAGATAAATTTTTCCAGGGCTTCGCCCACTTCACAGAAAATCCAAATGAATTTGCTTTAGGGTCAAGTTCCCTTTACCGCTCGAACCCAAGAAGTGGGTTAACTCAAACTCAACCACAGTCAGAGATCGACGACATCAAAACACCAAGGACACAAGATCAACATCCTCAAATCATTGCAATAACCAATGCTAACCTCATTCAGATGCCACCGCACACATTAAATGTTGGCCAAAACCCTAACCGTAGGTCAGAAATCGATGGTCTGCGATCAGACAAGGTATAGGATCAACGACAAAGAACAAGGCATGGATTTTCAAAATAAACCACAAGGGTTATAATTAACCTGACTAGATTTGATGCCACCGACCAATTCGCCAATGGGTGAGTCACCGTGGAAGGGGACAACCCACGTGTCCACTAAACAAATCGTTGCAAATGACTTTCAAAAGTCTAACCTAAGTGCATACTTCAAATAATTTTAAAGGGGTGACTAAATCATATATCATGATCACCGAAAAGGTGAATATTATAATATGCCAAGGCCGACATAATCAAAGGGGTGGTCGAATGTATTATGATGCCTATGCCATGGCCAAAGGAGATGTCAATATCAGAACATGTGCACATAGCAGGTGGTCCCCACAGAGAGAGTTATTTTTACATATATTGCTAAGTATTGTAATTATTTTTCTCACATACGGGAGTTGTATTTTAAATGCCTTCACAATACTACATAATAGAGAAGAAGAAAAAGTTGCATGTTCATGGAAAGAGACTTGCCTAATAAGCAACCTTATTTTTAGAAAATTATTCACCCTTCTTTTCTTAAAATTAGAATAGTCAACTTCAGTTTGACTGTAGTGTAAGTAAGGCTAATAATGCCTATTTGTAATTGCATGCTCTATTTTTTCCTTTATCTATTATTAAATAAAGGATAAAAATAAGATGCATGGGCGAGTACAAGCCTTAGGCTATTTTTAGGGAGAGGGTGAATTTTATTTTTGCTATATATTGTGTGCCTTTGCAAAGCACATGAGAGATTGGAGGACGACTAGAGGACTTTTGGATATATGAGTACTAAAGCAAATTTTTCCAGTTTTTCCCTCTGAGTGTGAAGTATTTTCTACCTTTCCAAGTTATTTTATAGTCTTGTGTATGTTTATATTAATCTTGTGAATGCAAATTCCCTGATCAATCACCTTACCCTATTGTAAATTAACTCCTTTTTGCTTAATTTTAATGTGTATGTTAACTTATTAGTACTGTTGTGATTCTCCTCGATGCAATCAAGTGTTTTTCCTTAGACATTTTGCGAGAAAACTTTTGGTTCATGCATCAAGAATCCTTCCCAAATCAGTTGTGCATATACTCAGTCAAATTCCTCATACAAATTTGGTGTATCACCTTAGTTTTAATCATTTTACAGTCATATTTTACTCTCAAACTCCAAGAAATTAGTTTAGGATACATCAATAAGGAACCGACCTTGATACTGGAGACTCACCTCAAAATAGGTATACCCATAGACCTAAGGTGTTTCCATTGTATCTATGAAATAGAGAGATCAATTGTGCAAGATTAGAAAACCTGCAACCATCTCTCTATAGGGTGCACTTTCGAGAGATAACAATTGAGAAAGGAAGGAGGTCAAATTGAACAAAATGTTATAAGTCAAATGTTACCAGTTTTTGTTTTAAAAGTATGCAGATCATTTTTGCAAAATTTCCTATTTAAAATTTATCAAAATTAAAATCTTAAGCTTCATGTGCCAAGAAAACTTTGATTTCTTTCCAAAAAGTCCTCATTTGCCAAAAATTGAATCCCTAATCAAAAGTTATGGCCTTCTGAAGTTTTACTTCATTTTGGCTTCAAAAAAATCTAACTGCCAAAATTAATTAATAAATTATTCTTGGGCGGACCCGTGGGGAAAATATTTCCCTTTTGTGCTTTTTCCCAAAATTTCTAAAGGAATTATGTCCCCACCACTCCGCTGACCCGAAAAGCTTTCATTTTGCCTAAAATTAATCTACGTTTGAAAAACAAAATTAAAATTTCCCCGTGGCCCCGCTGTTGCCTTTTGAAATGTATTTTCACGGGTGTGCGGGCCCACAATCCTTAACTTAGCTTTTAAAAATTTTGACAAAATTTCCTAATTTTGCCTCGCCACCTCTGAACCAATCAGGTGTTGCCACGTGGCTTCACGAGGTAATGACGGAGGCACAAAATCTTTTAAAACCTTAGCACTTTCAAAATTAAAATTTGGAAAAAAATTCTAAGTTGCTCCAGTGGTCCGATGACCCGCAGCCAATGTGAGCTTGACACGTGGCATTGATCGGAGTAGTCGGAGGCACAAATTAATTTTAACCCTTCCACTTTTTGACAAAAAAGTTTAGACTTTCGAAGTTTCCCCGCAAGTCTGTTTTCCCCTTACGAATCCGGGCTTGAAGCGTGGCGCCTTGGGCATCGTCAAAGGCATGGATCATTTTGATCCCTTAACATTTTTGGTAAAAAGACTAAATGTCTTAAGTTTCCCTAGTGACCCGACTTTCCGCTAAAGCTGGGAAATGCTGACATGTGTCCCTTACGGGCTCATGGGTTCACGAAGTAATTTGCGCTTTTGTCCCAAAAGGCAAAAAGTGCTAAAGTTCTTCTCTCTCTGTCCAGCCCACACATGGGAAAAATTTACCTCCCCGCTCCACCGATCTGATTTCCTTCTCTAGGAAAAATTTATCTCCGAAGCCCGCAGGCCCGAGTTAGGGAAAATTTTCTTCCCTAGGCCCGCATGCCCACTCTTGGGAAAATTTTCATCCCAAGGCCCGCCAAACATACCTTGAAAAATATGAGGAGTTAAGAGGACTTCTTTATATCACTAGAAATGTGAGGAAATTTCCTATCTAATTAGAATGTTTTCGGAAGTTTTGAGTGTGTTAAATATGAGAAAAATCAGATTGAATCCTTAAGTGAGTTCTGAGAGTGGGTTAGAGAGAATTTTACCCTTTTAATTTTAATGTTTAATCTAACCCCATGTTTAAGACCTTGTAAATTGTTTAAATCTTGAGGAATTAAATACCTTGGGTATTTAAATGTTTTGGCTCTTCTTACCCTCTAAGTTTAATTAAGAGTTGTTTGGCTTAGTGTTAATCTAATTTTAAATAGTTAGATTATCACCTAAGGGAAATTTAACTGTGCTCGGGATAACTTTCACTCTCTTAGTGTTTTGTAAGGTGATTTGATAATTGTTGTGATTTTTTTTTTTGTGAACTCTTATAAAAAAATTACTCTTTAATTTTTCTAACTAAACCTAGGTTGTTCTTGGGTTTCAAGTGGGAGTTTTTAGTGGGCATTACGAAGCTTGTTGTGAGGCGTTCATACGACCGTGGTGGAAACCATAAAATCTAATAAGAAAAAACACGCAAATAAATTTAAAAAACCAAACCCTCAAATTCATTTCACATAATAGAAACCTAAATTATTCTAGAAGTTATAAAATCTAAGCAAAAAAAAAAAAATTAAACAGAAAATAGCACGTAGTGGGATTAGACTCTAAATAGCCAATGTAACGCCCACTAAAACAACCTACTTGAGACCCAAGAACAACCTAGGGTTAGTTAGGAAAATTATGAAATAATTTATTTTTGTTTAAAGGAGTCTACAACTAGGTTTCAAGACAATAGTTGTCACTAACAAATTCCAGATCAGTTCTAAACCACTAGAATATACTTCTATTTTATTAATAACTATTAGAGGTCACAAGGTCCCAAAAATTTAGGGTTAGAAGGTCCAATTAGGTTCGAGGGTAATTCCTCAACATACCCATTCTCTTATGGGATTAAAGATTCAACTTGATTTTCTCAAAATTAACGCATTCAAAATTTCCCTAAATCATTCTCATTGGATAGGAAATTTCCTCACCTTTCCATTGATATAAAGAAGTCCTCCTAACTCATATTTCTCAAGTTATGGGCCGGCGGGCCTTAAGGTGGAAATTTTCCACAATAGTAGGCCCCGTGGGCTCGGGGAGATAATTTACCCTAGGGCGGATCTGCAGGGCCGGGGAGAAATATTTCTGGAGGAGTAGTCGGGTCGGTGGGGCCGTGGGAGGCTTTTGGAAATTTTCCACGCGGGGGCGAAATGCCACCTTTGCACCCGTGCTCCCGCGAGTCCGCAAGGGACACATGGCACATCCTAAGCCACAGGGAAAACAAGGCAACGAGGATAAAGAGTTTTAACACCCAAAGGGCGAAAAGGGTAAAATTCACCCTCACCTCTGCCGATGCCTTGCGATGCCATGTGGCATCTCCTTATTGAGGCGTGGGCCGGCGGGAGGCGGGAAACTTTAGAAAATTTTCCCAAAAAAATGCCAAAGGAAACAAGGAATTTTCTCCTCTGAAATGCTTCATGATGCCACGTGGCAGCTCTCCGATTGGCTGCAGGCCAACAGAGTGGCGGGGGAAAATTGAAAACTTTTTCCAAATTTTTTTTGAAGCGCTAAGTTAAAAAGGTATCTGCCCCTCCGCCAACACCTCATGGTGCCACGTGGTAACCTCTGATTGGATGTGAGACTACGGGGCCGAGGAGAAAATTTGAAAAATTTTCCCAAAATTTTTCCGTAGCTCTAAAAAAATTTGGGCCCGTGGGCCCACCAAGAAAATTTTCCCAATTTTTTTTTTTACGCCAAGTGAAGAAAAACTTCAAAAGGCCATAACTTTTGATAGAGAGATTAGTTTTGGGAAAACAAGGACTTTCTGAAATCTCTCGACATCCTCTTTACATAGGAATCATTAAATTTTTATTTTGATAAATTTTAAGGTGTCAATTTCATGAAAACGATCTGCAGGTTTTTACAAGATGAACCGGTAAATTTTAACTTATAAAATTTTTCAATTTGATCTTCTTCCTCTCTCAACATGTCAAATAGACATGGAGAATTATTCTTAGGTATATTTTTGATAATTTTGTGAGGTATATCTATTGATTGAGTTCGATTTGAACTTTTACACCTTCACAACAAAACAACTCGAAGGATTTGAACTCGGTTTTGCCATGTTTTTAAAAAATTTCCTTTAAGTGTTTTTATCTAATTGAACTCATTTGTATCCTGACATGTTCAATTTTAGTGTTTCATTATTATTTCTTGATTGTAGGTTCGTTCTGTTCATTTCTGGTGAAAGTTATAGAGTTTAACTTAGAGCAAAAATGGAAACAACAAAATTAACTCAATGGTTCTTATTTTACGTACCTTACGAATGAATTCATTCCATGCTAGTTTCAAAAAGGTTTTATTCCTTCAATCCAATGAATAAGACAAGAATGTAACTTTTATTCTTTTCAAATCATGCACTTCACAAAGCAGTATTACATTTCCTTCATACGCATTTCTTTCTTTCAATAAGAGATTTCAATTACATTTAAAAGATCAGATTCAATGCCACAATGTAATTTGAGAAAGGTAATACATCATTTATTGATTCCAAAAGACAACTTTGCAACATCCTTCTTTGATTCTTTGAATGAAATTTCTTTCACATTCTTTCAAAACAAAAATAGAGTTCATTTCTTTTACATTTCACTTTGCAACTTTCATATTCAACACAACATCTTTCCATTACAAAACATTTACAAGTTCATCCAATTCAAGTGGGAAATGTTACAATAAAATTTATCTCAACAAGGGACTTTGTATAACTTTGTTTTTCCTCACTCCAATAGCAACATGCATATTTCTTATTCTTCCAATTTGATCACAACAAGAGTAGGGGAAAGGAAATGCTCTCCACCAAACTAAGACATCTAATGAAGAGGAGAAGCCATCCTTCTTCATTGGCCCCCGAGCCCCAACCACAATGCAATAAAAGATGTGATCCAACTCATGATAACAACATGCTTCCATAAACACACAAGCAACATTTTCACAATAAAAACATAGTCTAAAAAGAATGTAGTTTACAACTACATTAAAACATGAAAAACAATACTAAGACTTCATCAAACAAGCCAAAGGAGTAAGAAACTATGGGGATGCTGCTTATGCATCTCAAAGGGAAATGGGTATCACCACCGAGAACAAACTGTCAAAATATATATCATTTCAAATCTATGACATGCCCTTATTCCTCCCCCAAATACCCCTTATTCCTCACATTTCCTTATGCCTCCCTAACCTCTTATGGCACCCCATACCGAGTAAATAAATGCAAGCTATTTCTTTGTAAGGTGGAACCCAAATTCCAACTCCCTCCACACTTATACCTCCCCAAAACACTTGTCTCCCATAAAATTCCCCATAGTCTTCTCCTACACCATCCCTAAGCCATCTACCCAACTAGGTGACAAATAAAACAACACATTCAAACATTCAACCATTCACATATGCATACAAATAAAAGGAGAGAATCTCTAAGAGCTAATCTCTTACCTCTCCATGATGGATTTTTTCTAAGTTCAAAACAACAAGCTCTCCAATGTAACACAAACCAAGAGATCAACAACCAAAAAGTATGCAACAATCTCCAAAACTTCTTCAAAGCAAGAGCTCCAAAACAAGAAAAAGAATTTTCCCCAAGAGAGTTTCCCAAAAGTGAAGCAACCCAAAACAAGGCAATCAATTAAAATTTTATAGAAGAGGGAAGGGAAGAGGATGAGGTAGTTCCATGTAGGATGCCACATCACACATCCTCAACCCCAACCCAAAATTTCAACTTCATTCTCTGATGTAGAATAAATAGGTGGGTGAATAATATGACAGTTTACTTACACACTCAAATCTAACCCACACCCCAAAGGACTGAAATTAAATCATGTAAGAAAAGTGTAATTAAAACTTACAATTTTCCTTCTCAAAAAGTATTATAAAAGTCTAATCTCAACTCTCCAACCGTAGGTATGGTTGGTAATTAAATTTAAGAGGTATGGGACAAGTTTAACTTGTCCTGGAAGCCTCCAATATCAGCCTCCAATTTCTAAGAAGTGGAGTGTTTCACACTCAAAAGTTAACTTACACATCTCTTACAACACTTTAAATCAAGGTCAACAAATCTATTAATTACTTTCTTATAACATATTTTAATTAATTAACTTACCAACATGATTACTCACAATATTACACACAATTTAAAGAATAATGAAAGGGTCAATGCACCAAAAATAAACACAAGAAAACATAACAAAGAGTCTAAATAAATAAAAACACATAATCCATTGGTCACATTTAAATGTGATCCCCCATGGGAATCACTAACACCAACAAACAAACACGCACAAAAAATACAAGTTACTATGGTGACCCTTGTTGAATTCATCTAGAATTTCAATGTGGTTGGTCTCCATCCCGATGTTTTTGTGATATTTTAAACCTGCAAAATACAAATACCTCCTTTGGCCTCGTGGCCATATCGTAACATCTAAAATAATATAAATATAATTCCAAAATCATCTAGATATATAGATCACAACAACATCCAAGCAACCAACAAGATCATTTGTAATTTTACTCAAGACCTTTATCATCATCAAAGAATTTTTATTTCTAGGTCTACTCACAATATCCAAATATCACATGTCTTAACAACATCCATAGTATTTCCATGTTAAACAAGTATATCAACATCAATATCTAAAATGTCTCTAATAATCATCATGTATCATAACTAAATCAAATCAACAATAATCCATGATCTAACATCTAACATCATACTATAATAAAGTCCATAATATAATTAACAATATCATGATTAGTATCAAAAGGTGTCAAAGGGAAGTGGCACTACGGCCAAACCTACAAAACAAAGAAAAGAATCATGCGAAAAGAAATCTCTAGCTTATATTATCATTCTCTATCGTCAACGACCTTTTGTTATTAGAGTAGAAAAAACAAGTAACTCAAAAATCCTATTACACGACCCGAAGATTAATAACATTTCTACAAAATTGGGTCAGCCCCTGTAAATAACAAAGGAGGCCATTGAACAAAAAAAATAGGATGTGATTGTTATCTCTCGAAAGTGCACCCTGTAGAGAGATTGGCTGCATGTTTTCTAAGCTTGCAAAATTTTATCTCCCTCTTTCATAGATAAAATGGAAACACCTCAGGTCTGTGGGTATACCTATTTTGAGGTGAGTCTCCAGTATCAAGGCTAGTTCCCTAGTGTATCATAAATTGATTATGGAGTTTAGGGGTAAAAGGTGACTATAAAATAATTAAGACTAACGTGATACACAATTTTTATGAGGGATTTGGTAGTATATGCACAATTGATATGTGAAGAATTTTCGATGCACAAACCAACAAATCCTTCTACATAATATTAAGGGAAAAACACTTGGATGTATTGAGGGAGATTATCACAACAATCTGCTAAGGTAAACATGCATATTAATATCATGCAAAAACTACTTGAATTTTGCAACGGGTAAGATGATTAATCATGAAATTCACATTCATAAGATTAATAGAAACATACATAAGATTGGAAATAATTTGGAAAGGCATAAGTTGTTTACACTCGGAAGGCAAAGCGGAAAAAATTGCTTTCAAGTACTCCTATATCCAAAAATTCCTTGAAGTTCTCCTTTGTACTTTGCAAGGCACACAATATATAGCAAAAATTTCACCCTCTTTCTAAAATAGCCCAAGGCTTGTACTTGCCCATGCATCCTATTTTAATCCTTTATTTAATAATAGATAAAGGAATAAAAATAAAGCATGCAATTACAAATATGCATTATTAGCCTTAATTAAAATATAATCAAATTGAAGTTGATTGTTCTATTTTAAGAAATAAGGGTGAATAATTTGCTAAAAATAAGATTGCTTCTAGGCAAGTCTATCTCAATGAACATGCAAATTTGTCTTCTCCTCTATTTTGCTTCAGTTTTATCAATGTCCTATTGTGAAGGCATTCAAAAAATACTCCTCTATATTGAGTAAAACAAATTACATTAATTGCAATACTTTGCAAAATAATTCATCCAACTATCTATTCTGATTGGGACCACCTTTGTCTCTGATGTTGACACTTGTTTTGTTCTCTAGTGATCACATGGATAACACTTTGCAACTCCTCTCCAACCTCCTTGTAGGGACCACCTTTAACTTGCTTGGTTTGGCCACCTTGGTGGAATTAACAATAATACTATGGTTTTAAAATAATACAAAGGCACTTGTAATAATTGCCACACCATACTCGGTCACCTTGATTATTTGACATAGGCCACACTATATAGTCTGCCACCTTTTAGACATACACGACCATGTAATACTTGTCAGCTTGCATGTTTGAATAGTATATGGTTAAAATATTTCACCTTTTCGGTGATCATTGTGGAATAATTTGGTCGGCTTTTGCATTATTTAGAAATTGGACTATAGTTGGACCTTGGAATTCATTGCAATGATTTTATTCAATTTGATGACATGGGTTGTCCCCTTCCCCATGGTGACTCACCCCTTCGTGCGATTTTTCAGGTGGAAACCTAACTTGGGTTGAGTTTTCTTTGAAGATTGCAATGGTTTCAGGCCGTTGATTTTATGTCCTATCTGATCACAAACTATCGATCTTGAACCTGCAGTTAGGGTTTCACCCCTTGCATTTAATAGGGTAGGTGACATTGACTGTAGCTAATCATTTTGAGCTCTGAGGATGATCCTTGGCCTTTTATCTTCATCCTTGATGCTTTCTGATTGTTGATCCTTGACCGTAGTTGAGTCCTGTTGACTTGTCTCTCGAGTTTGCATGTTAAAGGGTGGCTACGACCCATAATGATCACTTCATTTGGTTTTTGTGATGCGGGTGAACCCCTGGAAATATAATTTTGATGCCATTGATCTCGAATGTGGTCATTGAAGCTCTTTCCAGTTCATGCTTTGGTCTCTTGCACCATTCGTGCCTCTGTATATTTTGAAAGCTCTGGTTCTTTTAATGGCCATTATTGTTGTTAATCTTGGAGCTCTGCTCCATTTTGTTTGGTCTTTGTGGTAAAGTCCATGAGATACGAGTTTGATTTTGAATTGGTCATCACTCATCCAGCGACTAGTATCGACGTTTGAAGCTTCTAGCTCTCGGTGGGTCTGTATGTTTTTGGGCTGCATAGATGCTCCCGAGGGACTCAAACACTTGAATTTTATGTTGTTATTTGGCCCCCGCCGAAGATTCTGCAACTTGGCCACCGTTGAATTCGAGCTCTCATGATCGTGATTTATCTTCTTGTTTTGAGCTTTGAACTATGCAGTGGTATTATGCTCAATGAGCATGGTAATTTCTTGACCTTTGAATTTCGTTGTTACAGGTCTTTGTCATTTCGATCTCCAATCGATACTCATTTTATTGAATTTCTTGTGACCTTCGTGACTCGGCCTTGGTTGTTTCGAGTTGGAAACTATTCTGATCTAAAGCTTTCTAGGTCTGTTGATTTTACGACCTTACCTCAAGGATTTACTAAAATTTTACTTAGAACTAGTAAGTTTCAACTGGGTACTCATATTTTCCTCTGAAAACGCATGAATTTGGCACTTAGCTTGTTGTAAACTCTATGGTATGGTTCAAAGTAGATCGGCCAACTGGTGAGGTGGATCAGGACATATTTCATCTCGGACTCTGGAGGAATCTCGTGGAAAGAAGACGAGAATGTTGTTTCCTGTCCACAGATTCTGAATGCTCAGCGCCGCATCGAGGAGGCACGTGTGCGCAGTGATATGATCGAATTCATACTCAAATTTATTTTCTTCCTTTTAAATGCCATTCCAAGTCGTATATGGTATTTTAGAACTATAGATCTGCATGTTTTAAAATATGGGTATTCAAACTTCTATTTTGAGCTTTACTGTATGGATGGATTGTATATGAATACGCATGAATTTGGCACTTAGCTTGTTGTAAACTTTGTGGTTTTGAATTCATACTCCTCAAATTCATGTTCTTCCTTTTCTGAATGCCATTCCAAGTTGTATATGGTATTTTAGAACTATAGATCTGCATGTTTTAAAATATGGGTATTTAGAGTTACTGTTTTGAGATTTCTTGTATGGACGTATTGTATCTCAACAACCTCTTTTCCTTTAGAAATTCATCAATAGCACTTTTGAAAACTATCAATTATACGAAGAACTCTCTTTGGAACTCGCTTCGATTATATCTTATTTATACTCATTACTGAGTTTGCATTATTTGGCTGGTTATGTGAAAAATACCCTGTTTGGGCCTTATACTGGATGAGTTTGAACTTGTAGAAGAGATGTGTAAGCTCTACTTATTTTTAGTGCTAAAGCCCGACTTGAGCCTTATATTGAATGAGTTTGAACTTGTAGAAGAAATGTGTAAGCTCTCGCTTATTTTTATATTCTAAAGTGAAGAAATGTGGATCTCTGATTTTCCATTTCTATAATTTCTCATTCTTTTCTTTTACGAGCCCGTGGGTAAAATTCTAGAAATTTTAAGTCCTTTGCGGACCTACAGGAATTTTTGAAGTTTTAAGCCCTTTGCGGACCTGTGGACCTTTTGTGGCTTTTTGCCCTTTCGAATTGTTGGGCTGTAGGAAAATTTGGCATTTTAATTTTTTTCGCGAAAAGTCTCAAATTTTAACGAAACCCCGCCACTCCGCCAATGTTCTATAGAATTGATTTTTGACTTCTCCCGTGGCTTTGACTTTCTCCTCGTGTGCTTGGGCTTACGGGAAATTTTGTAACTTTTAACCTTTTTCATTTTTTAGGTTTAAAAACCTAAGTGACTTTCGACCTCCATTTTCCCGCTTCTACCGTGATGGTGCCACGTGTACTCGAGAACTTTCGGGCCTACGGAGGAAATTTTGACACTTTATAAAATTTGAAAATTATAAGTTGGTTAATCGACCATCATTTCACTTGGACTTTACATTTTTGTGGGCGAAGCCATGGAAAAATTTTATTCGACGCCATTGTTCGAAGATTCTGAAACTCAATTTGAACCGTTTTAATGGTCCTTGATCATCTGTATCTTCTCTTAGAGATTTATGAGCAAGACTTTGAGATTCTACCATTGGAGCTTTTAGAGATCGGCTCCTTCTTTAAAATGGTCTCCGAGCTTGATTGGGTGTGCCATGGAAAGTGAAAATGGAGCTCTTTATATCTTTGTTCCTTTGTTCATGATTTGAACTTGGAGACTCTCAACTTAACCTGACTTCTATGACTGGTAAGTTTATTTCCCTTCATGGGTAGTCGTACTTATTGACCTCATGTGAGTTTTGCAAGGTTGAATGATGTTGATAAAATCTGTAAATGAAATGGTTGCTTGTGCATCTCTTTCTTCAGCTCACTTTTGAAATGCCTATTTGTAACCTGTAGCTGCACTTATACTCTTTGATCCTGAAGTTGATGGTTACTGTGATTGATTATTGGACTGAAAAATGCCAACTGCCATAGAAATATACTTCTGATATTTATAATTAAGATGCCTTGTACCCTGCAGTAGTTTTCTGGGGATTTATAAGCAATTTTCCTTCTATTGTAATATCATTCTCAGGCATAAGCCTTGATTCAGATACTTTGTTCTATTACTTTTACTACATTTCTTTGATTTCAACTTGATATAGATATTGTAAAGTTATAAATATCCATTTTACATGGTGAAGCCCTGTCAAAATTTTCCCAGAATTCCTTTTCTTTGACTAAAATTTGGAAAATGTACCTTGTTTTCAATCATATTCTTTGTTCTGTAGTACTGTGATCCTCTTCCATTTGTAGGAAATATGTGTTTCAGTTATATTGGTCTTATTTTTCACTATGTATATGCTTCTTTCTTCTTGGTTGCAACCTGTACCTACACACTTAAGAAAATAGTTAGAAAATACTTAGGATTTTTGGCCTCTCTTGTATCCATGTTTCTTATTCTATTTTCTATTTCTGCTTTCTGAGTGACCTATGCAATCTGATCTTCAAATATTCTATTATCTCCTGATGCTTAGAGATCCATATGCACGAATTAGGACAATGTAAAAATATGGATTAACCACGAGCTCTTTATTGATGATACATTTCTCTTACATTTCGGTACCATGCTTTGAATTGTGAAGACAAAGATGGAACAAGCTGGAAGGGGAACAATCTACACAACAAAGAATATACAAAGGCAATGATGGGTTCACTCATATTCCTTTGCTTTCTATTTCATGCATGTGTACCTCTTTCTTTAGTAGATGTACTTTACTTTCTAGTTACATCCCATGGCTTGTGTGGGAAACATTTGAAAATTCCTTATGAATAAAACATTGAATTTTGTAAATGAGTTGTATATTTCTTTCTACATTTCAACTTTCTGTATGGATTGTATGACGAACTAAATAACTCAGTAATTTAATTGAATGTCTTAATAATGAAGGAAATAATATTAATGAGAATTGGTAACATTCAGTAATGAACTCTGATTTTTGTAATCTGCACTTATGTTTGTTGTTCCAAAACTCATCACTTCACCTACTATGTAATCCGGTGTCTTCATAAAGATAACATAGTTTTCCTTCAGGGACTTTGTGTTCTTTTGCTGAAGGTATCATGAAATTGCAAACTATGTGATCCGTTATGTTTTGTAATAGCACACATAAATCGCATATTTCACTTAATCATTAATTAATTCAGCTGTAACTAATAACATCATAACTTCCTTCGCTTACGTATACTTCACCAATGCCTTTCATCATAATGACAAATTTTTGAGTTACGCATTTTTACACAAGTGTAAAAATTATCAACATTTTGGTCGATACTAAATCTTTGTGGCAAATGATCTTGTGGGGAAATCTGCATGCTAGCTTAAAGACTAGTGCCTTGCTCTTGTCCATTGGGCACTGAGAATCCAAAGCATATAACCAAAATTTGCCTTTTACGAAAGGTCCAACCCTTCCAAAACAAACTAAAGGCCGGGAAAGGATCAGTAAACCGGATCACGTGCATGAATGTACTTATTGAATTGAAAATATTGCAATGTGCGCAGAACTACACTTATTGAAGGAAATCCTACTCTAACAATCACTGTAATATTTTTAATAACAACGGTGTTTGAGAAACATACCATTCACGGGAATGGGAATTTTGTCTCCATTCAACTTCGAAAGTTGAAAAGAATTGTGTTCATTGCAAGTTAAAATCATGTAAGGACCACTCCAGTTTGTATCAAACTTTGAGTGTCTTCCTAGTTTTACACGATCAGCATCCAACTTTAACACAATATCTCCTTCATTGAAAACTCTAAATTTGGCTTTCTTGTCAAAAGTCTTCTTCATTTTTTCTCATTCTTTTCCATATCCAAATGAGATTTATCTTTTAGCTCTTGTAATTACAATAACTCCATGCATAACGAACTCCGTAATGGTGCATTCTTAAGTAGCTCCATTTGATGCCACAAATCTAATGTAGGTAACTCAACCGAAATAGAAATTCTTGCTTGCTTTCCGTACACAAGTTTGTATGGTGAATTGCCAACTGATCTTGTAGGAGTCACTCTGTCAGCCCAAAGTATTGAATTCAACATCAGGTGCCAAGCTCTTTGATTATCCTTGAGTGTTCTTCTGATGATCCTTAACATATTTTTGTTAGTACTCTCAGCTAAGCCATTACCTAGTGGGTAATAATTGGATGAAGAGCTTAAATAGATTCCACGGTCAACAACCCAATTTGTTATCTTTGCACCAAAAAATGTTAAAGCATAGTCTGATATGATAGTTGCTAGAACACCGGATCGTACATTATACCTTCATAAAAGGATAGTATCAAAGCTTCATTAGCATCTTTCAAGGCTATTGCTTTACTCCATAGTGTAAAATAATTTGTAGCAGTTAAGATCCACTTATGTCCTTGTGAAGAAGGCGGGTTTATCATGCCAATAAGGTCAAGACCCCAACTACATAAAGGGTTGATCAAGCTGAAATAGGTTGCAGAGGCAACAAAGCTAGACGTTATTTTCTAATAAAGAAAGAACATTTCTTACACTTTCTAATCCATTTGAAATAGTCTTTGAATATGTTAGGCCAATAGTAACCTACTTTCATGAGTTTTAACAACGTAGTATGTGCTTTGAAGTGACCTCTTGCAGTCCTTTATGTAACTCTAATAATATTTTCTGAATTTTATCCTAATCAACACATCGCAACAAGATCCCATTTATATCCCTTTTGAATAACACACCATCAATGAAAAGATAAGGAATAGCTTGTAATCTGAAATATCTTCGTTTATTCTTATCCATACCTTCTCGGATAGGTACCATGCTATAAGTAATTAACCAAATTAGTCATCCACCTTGATTCTTGGATCTCTTGAGCAAGTCCAGGTTGTTGATTTTCTGGTTGGACCATAATTTTTTATTACTGACGTTGATATACGCAAATTCAGCATGGTGTTTTTAATCATCTGGTTCTACATATTGTTATTTTTCCATATCAACAATTAAATGTTCACATAAATCTTTACCTCGAACTGTCTTAACAACCCGAATATCAACATCATATTCCATAACCTTCGTTATCCAGTCTGCTCTTTTCTCATTCAATTCTTTATTTAAAAGGAAAGCTTTCACACTTGGATGAGAAACAAGAATGTGAATTTTATTGTTTGAAAGCATGTACTTCAAATTCTTTAGTCCTTTGACTACCGAAAGTACTTATTTTTCAAGAAATGTGTACCTTGTTTCATAATCATGCAAACTCTGTCCAAAGAAAACAATTGGATGCTCAATATTTTCATCACTAACCCGAGTTAAAATAGTTGAGATTATTTCAGCTCCCACAAGTGCATACATTGTAAAATCAGTATCAAAATTTGGATTCGCAGGGTAGGAGCACGAGAGATAGTTGTTTTGATTACTTCAAAACCTTCTCTCTTCGATGGTCCAAGAGAAAATTTTCTCTTTCTTTAACATCGATGTTAACGATTTAACCAATCTTTGTAAAATCTGGAACAAATCTTCTAACAAAGTTGATTTTTCCAAGAAAACTTTGCAATGCCTTCTTATGATGAGGAAATGATAGCTGTGATATAGCTTCGATTATGAAAGGATCAATTGCTAAACCTTGCTTAGAAACAATATGGCCAAGTAATTTACCTTGATGTACTTAAAAGATCGACTTCTTGGGATTCAAAGATATTCCAAACTGCTTGCATAGTTGAAAAGTCTACCTTAAATGCATTAGATGTTCTTCAGAATCTTTTGAAAATACAATCACGTCATCTAAATAGACAAGGATGCATTTATTTAATGAGCTGTGAAAATCCATTTCCATTACACATTGAAACGTTGCACCGGCATTTGAAATACCAAAAGACAATCTTTTGTAAGCATACGTACCCCACTTGGTGGTAAAAGTTGTCTTATACCTATCTTCTTCTCAAACTAAAATCTGATTATATCCACTTTGTAACCATCTAGAATAGATAGTCTGTCAAACTGAGACTGTTCTCAAAATTTGATCCATGTTCAGTAGTGGGTAATGATCTTTTAAAGATGTTTTGTTAAGATCTCTCAAATTTAGACATAACTTGATTTCTCCATTCTTCTTCCTTACAGGAACAAGATTGGCTACTTAACTGGAAAGATAATATCTGATTCAATCAACTTGGATAACTCTTTCCTCATAAGAGGTTCTATTTTGGGATTTACATGCCTTTTTTTCTGCTTGACTAGTTTAGAATTTGGCTAAAATTCAATAGTATGCTGTGTTAAACTCGGGATCAAACCCTTTTAGGTATTTTGAGGTTTGTAATATCGAGAGAATTGAGTGAGGATGGATGAGGAAAAAGTAAAGGCAATTTTGGAATGGCCTATTCCAAGGAATGTGATAGAGGTTCATATTTTTCATGGATTGGCAAATTTTTATAGGAAGTTCATCAGGAATTTCAGTAGCATTGTTGCACCCATAACAGAGTGTACAAAAGGGAGGGAGTATGTATGGACTAAGGCAACAACAGATAGTTTTAAATTTTTGAAGAAGAAAGTGTCATAAGCACTTGTTTTGGTATTGCAAGATTTTAGCAAGGTCTTCGAGGTTGATTGTGATGCCTCACATGTCGGGATTAGAGTTATACTGAGTCAAGAAGGATGACCTGTAGCATTGTTCGGTGAAAATCTAAATGAAGTACGAAGGAAATATTCTACTTATGATGTGAAATTTTATGTTATTATTCATGCATTAAGGCGCTAGAGACATTACTTAGTAGCAAAGGAATTTGTACTTTTCAATGATCATGAAGCATTGAGGTATGTAAACACATAGAAGAAACTAAATATTAGGCATGCAAAATGGGTTTCATTTTTGAAAGAATATACTTTTGTCTTAAAGCATAAGTCAGGTAAACAGATTCAAGTTGTTAATGCCTTGAGTCGGCGTGTAGCACTTTTGACAACAATGGAAAATGTAGTATGGTTTGAGGCAGTTGAGGAATTGTATGAAGGTGATCCAAATTTTGGTGATGTTCTGAGCCATCTTAAGGATACTACAATAGGTAGTGGTTCTTCTAATTATTTGATGGAGGATGGTTATTCGTTCACTAGAAACAATTGTGCATCCTTGCTGGTTCAATGAGAGAAAATATTATAAGAGAATTGCATAGTGGGGGATTAAGGGTGGACACTTTGGTATAAGTAAGAAAGATGTTCTTGTTGTAAAAAAGTATTAATAGCCAAAGGTAAATAGGGACATAAGTAGGAGTGTAGCAAGATGTAGATTGTGTTAAATGGCTAAGGGACATGCACGAGAATCTTTGGGTTGTATATGCCATTACCTGTCCCTATAGGGCCATGGCTTGATATGAGTATGGATTTCATATTAGGACTTCCTAACGCATAGTGAGGGAATGATTTTATCTTTGTTGTGGTTGATATATTTGCTAATATTGCACATGTCATTTCTTGTAAAACAACTAATGATGCTTCCAGAGTTGCATATTTGTTTTTTTCGAAGTGGTTAGATTACATGTAGTTCCAAGAACAATCACTTCAGATCGGGACATGAAGTTTTTGAGTCACATTTGGAAGAATATGTGGAGGAAACTTAGGACACAACTATAGTTCAATAGTGCAAATAACCCCAAAACTGATGGCCAAACAAAAGTAGTGCACAGAAGCTTGGGAAATCACCTGCGTTGCATAGTTGGAGAAAAGCCAAAACAACGGGACTTTGCTTTACCACAAGTTGAGTTTGCTTATAATATCTCGATAAATAGTTTAACAAAAAGTTTCCTTTCCAAATTGAATATGGTAGGAATCCCAAGAGGGTCTTAGATCTGATTGTGCTACCAAGTGAAGATAAAACTAGTGATGATGTAGAAGCATTTGCATAACACATTCTACAACTATAGGATGAAGTGAGGGAAAAGCTAAAAGTGAGTAATGCACAATATAAAGCAACTACATATGTCATTAAGAGATTAAGTGTATTTGAATGAGGAGATGTGATGGTTTGTCTTAGAAAGGAGAGGTTTCCAAAGAGACATAATAAACTCAAGTATAAGAAGATTGGGCCGTATAGGATTACATAAAAATGAGTGATAATGCCTATAAGGAGGAGCTACCTGACAACTTTTCTATCTCACCAGTTTTTAATGTTTTTGAATTATATAAGTTTCCAGGTCATGATCAAAATGTTGCGGAGGAAGAAATAAACTGGGAGCAATAGATGTCGAAGAAGAAAAAGGAAAGGGTAATGCGTGTCTTGGATCAAAAGACAGTCACTACTAGACATGGGAGATATAAAAGATATTTGGTACAGTGGGAAGATTTGAAACAAGAAGAAATACTTGGATTCTGAGTGGGAATTGAAGAAAAATTGATAGTGCAAAATTAGATGAATTTCATCAACTCGAATTCACAAGAGCTGAATTCTTTTCAAACCCAGAGAGGAGAATGAGCGGGAGCATAATTTGCGGAGACCATGACTTCTGATCCGCCCGTCGAATCGTCTTGAAATTTTATAGGGTGGTAGATATACATTAGTACTATGTTGGGGTCAACATTTTCAGCAAGGTTGTGGCCATTTTGGCACATTTTCAGGCCTGGATTCCTTCATCTAGTGGCCTAAAATTGGCTCCGAATGTTTTTTCGCTTTTGACTAGGTCTTAGAACTTTAATAACTTTTGTTGTACTTGTTAGAATAAGTCAAAATTTCGCATGAGCCTTAATTTATAAAGGCATATTTGGCATGCAAATTTTGGGGCCCATCCGAGTTGTTTTGCTAGTAGGTAATTTTGGACATTTTACGATTTTTGACATGTTAAGGTTTTTAGAGTACACATGAAATAAAAGAAGGGGTTGTAATGATGTAAAAGATTAGTGTGAATTCCAAAACGAGAAGAAATCTATTTTATAACTCCGAGTTTTATTTGCAAATATTTTTATGTGTTTTGGAGGTATTTCAACGTCTTATGTAGAATCGGATCCACATCATCTTACGTGTTGGCATAATGGTTTTCCTCGGCTTCCCCTTCATCTCTCTACACAACGAGCATGAGCCTTAATTTATAAAGGCATATTTGGCACACAAATTTTGGGGCCCATCCGAGTTGTTTTGCTAGTAGGTAATTTTTGGCATTTTAGGGTTTTTAGAGTAGACATGAAATAAAAGGAGGATTGTAATGATGTAAAAGATTAGTGTGGATTCCAAAATGAGAAGAAAGCTATTTTAAAACTCTTGGTTTTATTTGCAAAGATTTTTATGTGTTTTGGAGGTATTTCAACCTCTTACTCGGATCCACATCAATAATGGTTTTCCTCGCGTCCCCTTCATCTCTCTACACAATGAGAGGCTTTAAATGGTGTGTACTCCTTGGCCATTTTTCATAGGTGTGTTCAAGAAGTATTCGATATGATTTTGTTCATGAGGTCAAAGTGATTAAATGTGTGCTCGATGAAGACTATCTGTTGGAATCTCCCGTATGCAAGCATCACATTGATATCATATCAATCCAATATCATTTCACATGATGGGCCGACATCTTCCAATATTTTAGATGGACATCGACTCCTTTTTCCTCATTTTTCGCGTACCTCTTTTATTGGCAATAATGGTTTTCCTTAGCTTCTCCTTCAATAGATTTGTGTGGGATGTCGAGGCGTGTCAAAGCACTCATCTACCTAGTTCACGATATTGATGCTCGGGAGCGACGAAGGCGAATGAGATGGCCACAATCGTAAGCTTTTTTTGTAAGGGATCATTTTATGGTTCTTTGGTTATTTGGCTTGCTTTCTTGGGGTAATTTCTGGTTTTTTTGTTTTTTGATTGGTTCTCTTTGTACAAAAAGTAATAATATTTTATAAATTTATTATAATTTATAATTTTAGTTTTTATTATTAATTTTGTACATTTTATTACAATTATTAATTTTTATATATTTTAATTGGTATTTTAACTTTTTAATTACTATACATTTATGTATTTCGTTATTAATTTTGTAAAATATTTTAAAATTTTAATATTATTTCTTACTACGATTAATTACAATTTTATTATTTTAATTTTGTTTTTAAAAATTTAACTATTTAATTATTAAATTATATGGGATTGATTATTTTTATTACTACATTTAATTTTTCATTTTGAATTTTTTGGTTTGATATATGATTTTTTTGGAAAATTATAATTTTTTGGTAATAATTTATTTTTTACTTTTGGGTTTAATTATTTTCATTTTTTTAATTATTTTATTAATTTTTATTTTTGAAATTCTCTCCATTTATTATTATTATTATTATTATTATTATCGATTCCTAATTATTAGTTTTGATTTTAAGTTATTGTTTTTAAATTTTTATTATTTTTTCAATTCTAATTTGTGTTTATTACTTTTTTATCTATTTCGAATAATTTTAGTTTTTATTATTTAACTATTTTTAATAATATATATTGATAATTTTCTTAATAAATTATAATTATAATTTTAATTTGTCGATTAATAATTTTTTTAATTTTTAATATATTTTTTAAATTTTATTAATTTGAATTAATAATTATAATTAGATTATAATTGTAATTAATTACTTTAAAAATTATGTTTTATTACTTTTATTAGTATTAATTTTTTTGTTTTACTATTTTCTAAAATATTTTTATACATGTTTTATTATTATTAATATTATTACATTTTAAAATTTATTAATTTTATTTGATTTTTATTTTATTGTTTATTTAATTGTTCTTATTCAATTATTATTTTTATTTATTTTTCTAAACTTATTTTCTAATTCTTCCTTTTTAACTTTTTTAATTTTGGATTTTTAATTTTATTTCCTTTTACTTTTTAAAATCTAATTATTATTTTCATTTTTTTATTAATTTTAATTATTTTATTTGTTTTACTTATTTTTTTTTCATTTAATATTTTTAATATTTACCGTTTATTTTATTAATATGTTAATCCTCATTTTTCCTATTATTAACATTTACTTTTTAATACTAGATTATTTGTTAACATTTTTTATTTTATTTATTTTTACTTTTTAAAAACTTTAATTATTCCTTTTCATTCATTTTAATTAAAAATTATAGTAAAAATATTAAGCCGTGTTTATCAATATTTTAAAACTTACATTTACCGAATTTACTTTTCTATTAAAGATATTTATTATCTGGTTGATATGAGGATGTCCTTCACTTTTGCGATTAAACATTTGCATGTTTCGATCAAATTGTGACATATTTCGTAGTAAAGAAAGTGGACTATAGTTTTGGTTTTGATTTTTTTGTTGTGGAGATTTGATTGGTGGTTGGCTTTATTACCCTTATGAGGTTGGCTTCATTGAAAAAAAGCGTAGGTTATGGGACATTAATGCATTGGTCGGTCATGCACGAAACTCAGAAAACTCCGCTTGGTCGCTTGACGACTTTGGTGGCTCGAGGAAACGCACTGTTTGTTTCTTGTGCCCATGTAATTTCTCATTTGCATCTGCGCCCCGAAAGTGGAGGACTTTACGAAGGTTTTGGGTGAGTTTTCATGGCAAGGTGATTTAATCTGGAATGAAAATCTCATGTTTTTGTGCTATTTTATTGGCAAATAGAACTATAACAATGGAAATACGTAAACAGGTGCTTAATGTATTTGCTTCCAGAACTATTAGCATAACCTCTTTAAAGATACTATTTTCTAGCGAGAGATTAGGACAACAGATTTTGAACTTTTTAGGATTAGGACATCTTGGAGAGTGGTCTTGGCTTAACAAATATCAAGCTGCAACCATAATTGCCTCACATACTTTGGCAGAACAAATGTGAAGTTAGTCTCAAAATCAAGACCAGATCAATCACCCTTAAATGTATCAAGAGAATAAGCTGCTAATATGCAAAAAAATGATGATACATTTCATTTATAGATATGCACGATGAACAACTTGATACACAAAGCTGATTCACGGCGAATATTTAAATTGTTCTTACAAAGATTTTAAACGTTTTTCTACATGATTAGGACAACAGTGCGAGTGGTCTTAGCTTCACAAATATCAGGCTGCGTATTCACTGGGGATCAAATTTGAAGGGTTGGTCTCAATTTTATTTTGAAGGGAAAGTATTGGACCAGCTATCGATGATGAAAAGTAGCACAAATATTTTACACTTCATATGACAAGAATAAATCAAATACACATGTCATAAAAATTAAGAATATTTTTTTAACGATATATTTTTTCTTTTCCAAATCACCATTACAATTTCAGCATCTTAAATAAAAAACAAAAATTCATAATCAAAATAAATGACCCCTCTATCATAATGATGTAAATTAATATAGAATTAAACTGGTAAAATAATCAAATTTTGATGTAAAGAAAGCCCAAATTTGTAATATTATAATTTCCTAAAAATCATCATAACTAAAATAAACATTAAATAAAATTAATAAATAAATCAAACAATTAAAATGAGATAAGAAGACACATAAATCACTAAACACATAAATACAATCAAACTACACTAGGATCTCTTATCAAAATCATTAAGAAAACTTGTAAATAGTAAAATAAATAACTTTAACTTCTACTTGGAGTTTAGTCCTAAAAATAAAACCAATTTGGATTCTTACCCCTTCAATAAAAAAAACCATTCATATTTTAACCACTAAAATAACACACATGTAAATTTTAACTAGTAAAATGCATTGACTTAAATATATCTTCTAAATAAATTAAAGAAAATGTGCATCTATACATTGAAACACCCACACTAACTATGTCACCAATATATACATCTAAATATTCTTAGTTGATTTCAAATCCAAGAGTTTCACCTCATTTAGAGTATGCATTCAAATATACTACATAGAAATGATCTTTTACCAAATTAGAATACTCCATTAAATACACACACCCTTTGTAATCCTCCTAAATCTATTCACATCCTCTTCCTCAACTCCTCCTCGGGTCTTTATAGAGTTTAGCAAAATTGTCTTGAGCACAACAACAAATATATAACTCTTTTTGGCCTCCACATCACTACTATTAAATGGTAGCAGGTGCACGTGCCTGTACCTGGCATGGGTATGGGTGCAGTGCGTGCCCGTACGTGAGTACGGAGTGCACGGTACACCTTGGGTACAGCCGGGACGTCCGGGTACTGCTGGCCGTACCCTGGCCGTACCCAGCGTACCCACCAGTAAAAACAACATTTTTTTAATTTTTTTTTTTTTTTTTTATTTTTAACTTTTTGTTAAAAAAAAAAAAACTATTTTTTGGGGGTCAATAAAGGTCAATAGATGCGATTACGTAAATGATTCAACTGTGGTAAAACTTCACAGAAGTACCTAAAACAATGGCTGAAACTGCAACAGTTGAGATGCGTTTGGGTAATGTAGGATCAAAAAACACAGTGGCAGCATCTCCACTAGCAAGTAAGACTAATGCAGGAATAATAAGAGAAACCCCAAAGGAATCTGAACTGCCAGATTTGAAGGGAGCTGATAATAGCCAGAATTCCAGTCCAGTTATGTGATTTGTTATTATTTATGTTAATAATTGGACATTGTAACATTTGGAGTTTGAACAATGTACTTGTTCGAAGTTCAATCAATGAATATCATGACAAAATGCATTGAATTATTAATACATTATTTGGCTATTTCACTTAATTATTAATTTGTTTACTCTATTCATGTATAAGGCTGAATTTTTGCTTATTTGGCTATATTTTTAATATTTTATATGTATATTGTACTGCCGTACCCGGGCCCCCAAAAAATTTAAATGCCGGCAAGCGTCTAGGATCCCGTGCCGTGCCGAACCGTACCCACGTCTTGCATTACCTAGCTATTAAACAATATTTAGAGAGAAGATACGAATGATGAATTGGAGAGTTTCTTTGATGGATGAAGAAGATTATCTCTACGTATTCTCCTCCTCTAAAATGATCTCCTCTCCTCTTCTCTGCATTCTTCCATATCGAATGGGTCAAATTAACCTTTGCATTAGGAAGTAACTCGACACTTAGCTCGATTCTTATTTGCAAGGGTCATTATTGGTGAACTCCTTAAGTGACTCAACTTTTTTTTCTTTAAAGCAAGCCACATCTACATTTTCCTCGGGACCCTTCTTCATTTCATACAAATAGAGCTAATCCAATAATCTTGGCCCATAGTTTGTCTATATGTCGAGCTCAAATTGATCTAGGAAATCTGGATCAAGACCATTGTGAGCTCATCCCACCCTTTGGAACCAACATGGCTCCAATAGAGCCTTCTTGGCACCCTACATTGTGAGCCATAAATTGAAGTCACTCTTTGAGATTAATTAAACACTTTTCTCCACGCTCTTCCCCCACCTCAGATATCCATCTCATCCCATATCCAAACTAGTGGTCAATCTACACAGTGGATCGGTTCCAAATCATGTTGTGCACTCTCCCAAGTGCACAGATATTTATGTGCAAGTTGATCCTAGCTTTGTTTTATGTCTCTCAAGGTGGCTCCTATAACAAAAAATAGAAAAAGTAGAAAGTGGTAGATATTTCGTTTGAATGAATCCCAAGAAAATGCCAGAACACAAACAATAATAATAAATCTCTGGTTTTTAGCTATTTGTGCTCAAGTATTTGTGTAGCTGACATCAAAAACTTGCTAGTAACTTGGAATTTGAGCTTAATAGTATTATAGTGGTAATATATTTGTTATATTAAAACATTTGGTAATTTCAAGTATTACGACTTATCTAACGTATCTACGAGTCATACGTATCTACGAGTGACTGTTGTTTGTAAAATTAATCAAAAATATTTTTTAAGACATAATAATTTCACACAAATTTTGACAGACATTTTTTCACCATAGCCCTTCTTTTGAAAGTTTTAAAAGTAACTTGCCCTTCTGTATATTCAAATGATTTTTACATTTTGATTTTTTTACATGTAATTTTTTACTTGCCCTTTTCTGACGGGTTTGAGACCTTGGGAAGGGCTGTGACGGGCTCAATTTTGAACCCTGCATGGCAGGCCTCGCAACTGCCCAAACAAATGTGAAGTTAGTCTCAAAATCAAGACCAGTCAATCACCCTTAAATCGTGTCTAAGAGAATAACTGCTAATAAAAAAAAATGATGATACGTTTCAGTAGATATGCCTGATAGACAACTTGATACACAAAGCGCTGACTGTCACAGCGAATATTTAAATTGTTGCAATGCTTGCAAAAGCGAGTTTTGTGGTCGTCTATTTAAGAGTGTTGCAATAGACAAGCAATAGTTGTTGGTATAAGAGGTCCATAGTTGACAGATGGCATATCCAGAATTTATAGCAACACCCTGCACATTTGACACAAAAACCAATCCCGGCATCAGTCAAAACCAGGGCCACCAAACGAGCAGTGGATTAAAATTTCAAAGGAATGAGTTAACACGATTTAAGTGCAGCGTCCACAGTTGCACTGAATGATTGAAATATCTTCCAAGATATACCATACCTTTTGACGAAAACGACCTGAACGAGCAATCCTATGAATGTAAAGCTCACGATTGTTGGGAAGGTCGTAGTTTATCGCCATGGAAACCTGAACTTTATAAAAGGTTGAATGTAAATGTACTTCAAAATAGATAGAAAGAACAGAGGAAAGGGCCAAGGACAAGAACTTGCCTGCTGAACATGAAGACCGCGAGCCCAAACATCTGTGGTGATTAATACCCGAGTTGTACCAGCACGAAATTCAGCCATAATTGCATCTCGGTTTTTTTTGTGGCATATCTCCATGCATAGGCGAAACTGTGAAATTATTGCTCTGCATCTTCTCTGTAAACCAGTCAATGTATAGATACAAAGCAAAGGTTCCATGGTCAGATTAATATAATATCTATGACAGAAACAATCAAGCATTTTACATGCCATACCTTTCTTTTCGTGTTGCAAAATATGACAGCTTGAGTGATGGTAAGAGTATCATAAAGATCACATAAGGTGTCAAACTTCCATTCTTCCCTTTCAACAGCAACAAAAAATTGTTTGGTGCCCTGTAATTCACAATATATTGCATGACTATGGTTGATTCAGAAGCAATGCAAGGAAAAATCAAAATCATATAAAGTATGTCAAACTAATCAATCAATAGCATTACAGTAAATTCAGTCTCATTCATACCTCTAGCGTCAATTCATCACGTTTGACAAGGAACCGAACAGGAACAGTCATGAATTTGTTTGTCATCTCCAAAATCTCATGTGGTAGAGTTGCAGATATCAGCATCACCTGTCAGATGACAACACAATCACATTGACGCTCGAAATAGGAATGAATTCGATTGTAAATGTATAGCTACGCTGTTTAATATTAGAATATTAATGGCGTTGTCTACAGTACGGATTGCAAAGAAAGGGACTGAATACCAACCCTGAGTCCTGCCATGGTTGTTTCATATTTCTTGTACACTTGTCTGCAAAAGCCTGTGACTTTGTTCCTGTCTACTCCGACTCTCTTAACCGCATAATCTGTGATACCCAGAATTCAGACTTCATCATTTCGTTGAAAAGAAAACCAAAAAAAAGAGCAATATGTTTTCACATTGTTATCGGTTACAGTATAGGAAACAATAACAACAAGAAGAACGAGAGCATGCCTTAAAACTGCGCAGGTTTGTCCAAGGGCAGTTTGCCAGAAAAGCTGGTGTTCTGAACATGATGGCAACTTGAATATTGTATGAAATGTGAGCCTTCTGTCTGGAAAAATGAACTTGGATGGTCAATAGTCTTAGTGTGGCTAAAGCTTCTTGCATAAAAAAACTCATTTGCATAATAATTACATATTCCTCAAAATCAAGTATCGCTCAATTATTTTCTCTTTGCAATGTTGTAGTATATTCCTGTGTCGCAAGATTGGTGGAAGAAAATCAACACAAAGCATACATTAAAATGTATAGTGGATAAGGCTTTAGGAAACTAGTTAATCACATTTTTATAATGAGAACTATCAGAATCGCCTCTTCCCTTTTTACAAAAGAAAAAGTAGCGTACGTGTTAAGTCCATGGGTTGTGCTGTGTTTCCTTAGAACTAATGGAAAGAACACAGACTCGCATCGGTCGGTGCCAAAGAAGTGTACTGATTCACAACTCAAGAAGTGTCAGGACCATGTATGTGTGCAAATTGTGTAAGGATCATGTAGTGTTCTATTCAAGCTCTATCTATTAAAGCTTATTCCCTCCAATTTAGTTACATGCAAATCATTTACCAAGCGTCCTACTGCCTCTACCAGGAATAATGAACTCGTGAGGTGTTGCTATTAAAACATGTGGCCACTAATACTAACATAACAGCATTTGAATGACTGAACTGTTAGACAAAATGAATGCCGTATCAAATATGGATCAAAGTAACATGGCTGAAGATTCAAGTTTATAGATAGACTTAAGCCAATTCTCCTCCTCTAGACCGCCAGCTGTAGCTACAGGCTAATTTAGACTACCCTCTAGGTCACCAAATCAAATAGCAAAAAGCGACAAACACCCGTACGTTAGGGAGTTTCATATCCATGTAACTCAGCAAAAACCACCAATTACGAATTATGTGAAAAGAGTAATCACTGTCAATGAAACAAAATGCCTTTATCCTCACAAAGTATTTCTTGAAGCAAAATTAATAAAAGAAATTTGCTATTACTTGAGGCTGAATAGGCATTTTCTTAAGCCCAGTGAGATCCAGAGAAATGCAATGTATTAACATACCCCACGAAAGCCAAGTTCATAGAGCCCAAGCCCTGTGAGAGTTATAAGAGGAACGGCGGAGAGGGGGCTCAGAAACCTGAAAAGAACAATGTCACCAAGACAAGAAAATCAGGCGTTGTCGACTGTAAACCAATGAAACCTGAAACAATGCATCCTATTACAGGATTAAATGCAGAAAACGAACAGACCTTGCAACAATAGAAAGAATTGGAAGAATGAACGCATATGATCCTCCTATAACAGCAGGAAGTCTAGTCCCAAAGTAGGATTGTAAGAGGGTGTTGAGACCTGCTACAAACAGTGGCATCTGGATAACTCTAGCCTTGTCGTCCTGCACAGGCATATTTTATTCAGCCAAAAGCAATCAAAGCCTAAGTCAATAATTAGGAACCTCAACTTTTGACTAAATGGAAAATAATTAGGAACCTGAGAGGTTGCGAAACCCTTAAATGTCCTGGAGTAATAAGATATTAAGAATACAAGAAACAGAAAGTTCCATGATCGACTATTCTAAAAACTTTTGAGACCGCATGAGTAAAATATAGTCCGTTTTTACTCACACTTGAGCCACTCATGTGAGGAACAAAGATCGAGGAGATGATAACAGTGGTACCCAACATCGTCAGATAGTGCTGAAAACCAAGCAGAATAGCCTCCGCTGTAGCAGCCAAGATGAATTAGCTCTATACCGTATCTCACTCCAAAACAAATTAGTCTAATCTTTTATTATGTCTAGGCCCTGGCTATGCAGATCCTGTTACAAGCCACTTAGAACAACGTTTTTAGCAAGTGCTTCAAACTAAAGAAACTCGAATATCTAAGAAAGCTGAAAAACAGATCTTGAGCTGTAGGGGTACTTGAAGTTTAAAATGAATTAGTCACCTACTTTAAGAAAATTGGAATAAGAGAATGTCTTGGTGTGATTGAATATCAACAAGAAAACTATAATACTTAAAAACAATTTCAGAGCAGCGCATGTACGTGTGTGATGGGTCATAGGCAAGGCACATAAGAGACAATTTCCGAGCAAGATACGGATTGCATATAAAAAAAAAGTCTTCAAAACAGTTTTAGAGCAAGACACTTATATTGGCCATTGCCGACGAGTTCCAGAACAGGATGCGCATATGGTCTATACTAAAAAAGCATCAGAAATTATTTCTGGATTAGAAATAAGATATGCATCTGGGTCACTGATAAGATCATTACAAAATATCCCAGAAATATACACACAGATCATATGCAGGATGCATTTGAGCCAGTTGTTGAACACAACGATATGTCTCCAACAAGTAGGTGTCAAAACCTTTTCAGAGCTAGAATTACTAAGGGTGGTCCATAGGACAAAGTTTCAAAGCAGGACATGCATGTGGGTTATAGACATAAAGCATTAGCATCTGCTGGGCCATGGATAAAAAACTGTTGGAACATTTGCAAAGCAAGATATCCACATCAGTTATAGACATCTATGTTGGGTCATACTTAGAAAGCACAAGGCGGAGCTCGTGAACAGAATATACATAGGGTTTATAGACATAAATGCCATTTGCGATTCTTATTTTTAATGGATCAAAAGCTGTGAACAGAGTAAAAGTATTAGCCAGGATTTATTATCTTTTGTAACCTAGAGTCGATTCTGGGGAAGTATCAAACAAACAACTGTGGCTGTTTACATATATCAATCCACCGGGTCTAATCTACGAAATTCATACAAATTATAATTACAAACCCGATGAATTTCTATCCTTGCATCATGCAGAAAATTGCAGGCTTTTACCACTTTTTATTGGTTTGAATTGCCATCCCCTTTTTGGAACCACTTTTTTGTCACATTACCTCTGTTACAAAAGTCTTTTTAGTTGATTCTTTTTTGTTTCTGCAATAATAGAATTGTTTAACTTGGTAGAGCTTAGACAAATATGCATAAAATATTAAGACCTGTAGTCTCTGCTGGAAAGCAATGGAAAACAAAAACTATTTTTCAAATGTGAAGAGTTCTGGATTGCTGTGTTTGTGACTTTGTTCCTGTCTACTCCAACTCTCTTAACTGCATAATCTGTCATACCCATGATTCAGATTCCATCATTTCATTGAAAAGAAAGCAAAAAAATAGAGCGAGAAATCACCATAACTTCTGAAGACGAATAATAAATTATGGAACATATATCATACAAAAGCACTTACCAATGAGTTTTTCATATTTCTTGTACACTTCTCTACAAAACTCTATGACTTTGTTTTTGTCTAACTCTACTCCAACTGTCTTAAGCGCATAATCTGTCAAACGCATAGTTTAGACCTCATCATTTCATTGAAAAGAAAGCAAAAAAAAAGACCAAGAAATCATCACAAGTTCTGAAGAGGAATAATAAATTATGAAACATACATCGTAAAATACAGTTACAAATGAGTTTTGAGCGCCGACATTAGCTCCAATATTCTAGGTGCATGCTACAGTTGGGCATGGGCTTAATGGAGGGTTTAGGACCTCAGATGCAGATGTGGCTCTACAGACGCAAAGAAGATGGGTGTGCGATACAAAGAAAATAGATCTACAAAACTGAAACAGATGTGATTAGATACAATATGCGGGGTTGCCCGGACAGTCCCAGTTCCAAGAGGATGTTAACTCCCTTGGAGGATGTCAACCCCCATGTCTAGAAAGATAACAATAAATGATAAAATACAAGATAAATCAATAACGTGCTTCACTCTATCTGTGCATTGAACTCTCTGATAATTTATTTAATTAAGAAGCACATCTTAGATAGCGTATTCATTCAGACATTGTTCACAAACCCTGCATAGAAAAGCTTCATCGCAGCACTGCCCTGCTTGAATTTGATTGTAAACCTGGTCACTTTTTTTTTGTCTTAGCTTCACAAATATCAATACCCAGAATTCAGACTTCATCATTTCGTTGAAAAGAAAGCAAAAAAAAAAGAGCAAAATGTTTTCACATTGTTATCGGTTACAGTATAGGAGACAATAACAACAAGAAAACGCGAGCATGCCTTAAAACTGCGCAGGTTTGTCCAAGGGCCGTTTGCCAGAAAAGCTGGTGTTCTGAACATGATGGCAACTTGAATATTGTATGAAATGTGAGCCTTCTGTCTGGAAAAATGAACTTGGATGGTCAATAGTCTTAGTGTGGCTAAAGCTTCTTGCATAAAAAAACTCATTTGCATAATTATTACATATTCCTCAAAATCAAGTATCGCTCAATTATTTTCTCTTTGCAATGTCCTAGTATATTCCTGTCTCGCAAGATTGGTGGAAGAAAATCAACACAAAGCATACATTAAAATGTATAGTGAATAAGGCTTCAGGAAACTAGTTAATCACATTTTTATAATGAGAACTATCAGAATCGCCTCTTCCCTTTTTACAAAAGAAAAAGTAGCATACATGTTAAGTCCATGGGTTGTGCTGTGTTTCCTTAGAACTTATGGAAAGAACACGGACTCCCATCGGTCGGTGCCAAAGAAGTGCACTGATTCACAATTCAAGAAGTGTCAGGACCATGTATGTGTCCAAATTGTGTCAGGACCATGTAGTGTTCTATTCAAGCTATATCTATTAAAGCTTATTCCTCCAATTTAGTTACATGCAAATCATTTACCAAGCGTCCTACTGCCTCTACCAGGAATAATGAACTCATAAGGTGTTGCTATTAAAACATGTGGCCACTAATATTAACATAGCAGCATTTGAATCACTGAACTGTTAGACAAAATAAATGCCGTATCAAATATGGATCAAAGTAACATGGCTGAAGATTCAAGTTTACAGATAGACTTAAGCCAATTCTCCTTCTCTGGACCGCCAGCTGCAGCTACAGGCTAATTTAGACTACCCTCTAGGTCACCAAATCAAATAGCAAAAAGCGAGAAACACCCGTATAAAATATTAAGACCTGTAGTCTTTGCTGGAAAGCAATGGAAAACAAAAACTATTTTTCAAATGTGAAGAGTTCTGGATTGCTGTGTTTGTGACTTTGTTCCTGTCTACTCGAACTCTCTTAACTGCATAATCTGTCATACCCATGATTCAGATTTCATCATTTCATTGAAAAGAAAGCAAAAAAATAGAGCGAGAAATCACCATAACTTCTGAAGACGAATAATAAATTATGGAACATATATCATACAAAAGCACTTACCAATGAGTTTTCATATTTCTTGTACACTTCTCTACAAAACTCTATGACTTTGTTTTGTCTAACTCTACTCAACTGTCTTAAGCGCGTAATCTGTCAAACGCATAGTTTAGACCTCATCATTTCATTGAAAAGAAAGCAAAAAAAAAGACCAAGAAATCATCACAAGTTCTGAAGAGGAATAATAAATTATGAAACGTACATCGTAAAATACAGTTACCAATGAGTTTTTGAGCACCGACATTAGCTCCAATATTCTAGGTGCATGCTACAGTTGGGTATGAGCTTAATGGAGGGTTTAGGACCTCAGATGCAGATGTGGCTCTACAGACGCAAAGAAGATGGGTGTGCAATACAAAGAAAATAGATCTACAAAACTGAAACTGATGTGATTAGATACAATATGCGGGGTTTCCCGGACAGTCCCGGTTCCAAGAGGATGTTAACTCCCTTGGAGGATGTCAACCCCCATGTCTAGAAAGATAACAATAAATGATAAAATACAAGATAAATCAATAACGTGCTTCACTCTATCTGTGCATTGAACTCTCTGATAATTTATTTAATTAAGAAGCACATCTTAGATAGCGTATTCATTCAGACATTGTTCACAAACGCTGCATAGAAAAGCTTCATCGCAGTACTGCCCTGCTTGAATTTGATTGTAAACCTGGTCACTTTTTTTTTGTCTTACCATCCTTTCAATTTATGGCTTGTATGAAACTAGACCATGGGAAAGATATCTTCAGTTTGCAGTTTTAATATTGCTTTTGCACATCATGGCTAACGCTTTGTTTTTGCTGGTCTCTATCTTTTATTTTTTCAGTGGATCTTGTATTGATTAACACTGTCAGAGCTGCTTTTGCTGCTGTTCCGCTCTTGTCTCTGAACAAGATTTGTCTTTTTCACTATTTCTTTGCGTTGAACTTTGAGATTGTTGATCAATAGAATAGCTACTCGACATAGAACAGAACTAACAAAATGAAGGCTGCATGTGGGTACAAATCATGGTTCTCTTGTATCGTATAAATGCAATGCACAAGATTAATGCATTGACTGTCATGTGCAGCTTAACTCGCTTTTGGCAGTTTCGAGTGGCTCAAGGGAAACGCATGTTTGTTTCTTGGACGCTGTGTAATTTCTCTTTTTCGTCTGCCCGCCAGGAGGCCAAGGACTCTGAAAAGCAAGGTAAGTTTTCATGGCAAGGCAATTTAAGATCTGGGTTTACATGTTTTTGCCTCCTGTTTATCTTTTACTTTGAGCAGTTATTGTATTGATTGACAGTGTGAAAGTTCAACGCAAGGAAACAGTCAAAGACACAAATCTTGTTCAGAGACAATAACCACTCCAAATAAAAGACAAACAATAGTTTCTAGAAATTCAGACTGCAGAGTTAATCTCATCGCTAGAACTATAATAATGCTAATCTGTGTCTCCTGTCACTTATGGCAAGTTCCCCGGTGCTAGAATTTGCTGCGGATTTCATGCTTGAGTTGTTCCAATGCTTACAAGAACAAGTTTTCTGGTTGTCTATGACACTCAATCCTACATTTCCATATTCTTATCATTAATAAAAATCAGGCGCATTATTAAATTTCGTTAAAAGAAAGGGAATGGATACCAGCCCTCAGTCCCACCATGCTTGTTACATATTTCTTGTACGGCTAGATGCAATGCATAAGATCCTCATTATTGTTGTGCTATTGACCTTTAAACTTGCCAATTGCATCTTCTTAAGTCTGTTTCAGGTATTTCATAACTGTTCGCTTTCGGTATTGATTTTGTTTTCTTCCATGCTGGGCGCTTGTGCTATGTGCACTGCAATGTTTGCAGCGCTGTTGTCGCACTAGACAATGTCTATCGCTTTGTTTTAGCTACTCTTTGTCTTTTATTTTGACTAGTTATTGTATTCGTTAACATTGTGAGAGTTCCACACAAAGAAAGAGTTGAAGAGACAAACCTTGGTCAGACACAATAAGTACTCAAGAGTAAAAGATAAAGAGCAGAAAAAAACAAAGTGCTGGCCACTATCTATTGTAAATGAGTTCAGTTCTCATATTATGTCCCTTGCAAGCCAAACCTCTAGACTCTTGGATTTATCATTTTTTCATATTTGGATATCGCTTTCTGAGGACCTGACCTGGCCAATTTTTAATGACAGATTATGTTTTAAAACTGCTTAGTTTATTGGTATCCTCATTCTATCTTGAAATTTGCTGTGACAGTTACTGCTTTGTGTATCGCGTTGTCTATCAGGCATATCTACTGAAATGTATCATCGTTTTTCGTATATTAGCAGATACTCTTGATTTTGTATAACTTGTTCATCTTAAAGTGAATATTAAGGACATTAAACATTAAATTCTGGATATGTCATCTGTCAACTATGGACCTCTTATACCAACAAGAATTGCTTGTCTATTGCAACACTCTTAAATAGACGACCACAAAACTTGCTTTTGTAAGCATTGCAACAATTTAAATATTCGCTGTGACAGTCAGCACTTTGTGTATCAAGTTGTCTATCAGGCATATCTACTGAAACGTATCATCATTTTTTTGTATATTAGCAGTTATTCTCTTAGACATGATTTAAGGGTGATTGACTGGTCTTGATTTGGAGACTAACTTCACATTTGTTTGGGCAGTTCCAAGGCCTGCCATGCAGCTTGATATTTGTGAAGCTAAGACCACTCGCAGTGTCCTAATCTGTAAAAAAATGGTAATGGTTGTGGAAAATAGATTACGGTACTGGCCACAGATTTGCATTGCTATAGTTCTATTTGCCAATAACCATTCGAACTAAATGATAAATAGCAGGCAAAAAAGATGAGAACAAAGAGCGTAAATCGCCTTGCCATAAAAACTCACCTTGCTCTTCAGAGTCCTTCGCCTACTGGCACACAGATGCAAATGAGAAATTACACAGCGTGTAAGAAACAAACAGGCGTTTTCCTTGAGTCATTCAAAACTGTCAAAAGCAACCTGATCTGTACATGACAGTCAATGCATTAACGTTTCATAACTGCTACGTTTTTTCAATCAACAATGCACATAAAGCCAACATGCTATGCTTCAAAGCACATGGCTTCCAACATATTTAGATGAAAGCTTCTGGATCCTTTGCTTTCAGCATTTGAATATTCTGTTATAACTATTCTGGTTTCTTGTTCCTATTTTCAATGCTCTGCTAAGTTTATTGAAATACATGTTTTCCTTGCATTGCTTCTGTATTTGAATGGAGCGCAATATAGATTTGGTTGATTCTACATGCCTGTAGCTACAAATGGCTGGTTTTTCTTGTGTACTTCATTGCGCAACTTGGTTCATTGTATGTACAGAGTTTGTTTTCGTCTCTACTTTGGTTTGCAACATTCACTAACTGCATAACATGTGTTGTGTGCATTTCAGATTCGTGACAAAAGCAAAATCACAGAACGAAAGACATATAACTGCTATTTGCTTGAATTGCTGCTGCTCCATTGCAAAAGGTATAAACATTACTCTTCTTTTCTATATTCTGTTCTGAAAAGTTTTTTTTAAAATAGAGATAGAACAAACCGAATGCAAAAGAACATTCATGCCTGCGACAGTGGTTGATGTTGAGCGATATACGTTGTCAAACAAGACCGTACAAAGCATAGACAATGTCTTGCATAGGTTCAACCTTTTCCGAGACCATGCTTTCAAGTATGGTGTCGGTGACTGCTTGTTTGATTCCTTTGCAGTCCTGCTTCATTTCCGATACACATCGCTTGAACTTAGAATCGGTGCCATTGAACACTTCCAGACTTTGCTCTCTGCCTCCAATCCTGAAGCATTGGCTTCTCTACAGTTAGAACTAGATCCTGAAAGCCTTTTTCTTATGCACGGTGTTCATAGCTGGGAAACATACCTGCATCGCATGAAACTATCTGCAGTGTACTCGCCCGGAGCTACTGAACAAGGCCTGTGGGGCGACGTCTTCTGCATAAAATGGCTTTCCAAATGGCTGAACTTGCCAATATGGGTTTGGTCTGCAACAAGAGGCAGAAATTATCTCCAGTTCATCCCAAATAGCCAGATACTACCATATTGTATTCTTTTTCATGATTCCAATCCTCTTAGTGGCCATTATGAACCCTTATTCTGGAAAAAAAATGCACCTTGCCCTCAACCAACAAACAATGCTCATCTAATGTCTCGTCAAAATTCTGTAGAAGTGCTTTGGAGCAGTTTATCTAATCAGCTACAACGACTATGCCTTGTTAGGCTACAGACAAATGACAATATCTCTGCCCGATAGCCTTTTCATTATTTTGCCACATTCGCAACAATGAATTTGACCCTCGCTGCCTGCGTAGATATACTTTGCTCAGGCTTTTTGTAGTTCTATTCTTCGACAAGATCATGCAACTCTCCACTTCCTCCATACTTGGCTTCATCAGAACCCCATAACAAACATACCGCACATTGGCACATGGCAAGGTCTTGTGATAAACATAGCCACTTTCCATGACCACAACAATATACACACAGACGACTTCATTATTAATTGGTTATGTCTACTTTTTAAAATAAATATCCAATTGTGGGACTCGCATCCTCTCCAAGTTTGTAACATTTATTCTGGCAATGCACAACTTGGAAAAGCATATAATCTCATCCGATTTTGCCATGAATCACATTTGCACTATGAACTATTGGCTACAAACCCTTGCTATGTTCCAATATCTGGCGCCATTTATACATCGGAATATACAACTGTCCACACGCATTCAGAAACTCAAAGCATAACTTCGCACATAGATGCGCAACCCGCTAAACACAGCCACAACAAGAAACCGTCAAACTTTTCGCTTCGCACAACAAAAAGAGATATACGCAAACAGACACATGGCAAAGCTGCAACAGATCACAATGTTATACATTCCCTGCCACCCAAAGTCGATTCATGCCCCAATTTCTTCAATGCCAAAACAGCTCTTTCGTCCACTTCGCTTAAGGCTACTACATCTGGCGTTGTCTCCGCTGAAACAGTTCAGCAAAAGACAAAAGACTGTTGCATGTGCGAATGCCATCCACCATAAAACAATGCGGGTTAGCAATACCGAAATTGTCCCTGCGAAAGCTAAAAACAATTATACGTAAACATACACAAGAAACAAGCAACTCAGCACAATTCATTGCCCGTTTTCATGCCCAAACAAATGACACGCCAATCCATACATGCAGTGTTTGCAATCAGCTGCACTTCAAGCACAATCTGATATATTTTACAAATTCGAATAAGCAAACATATGCTCAATTGACATCAACAAAAACAATGCCAAAGTCCAATACAATTTGTCGACCATGTTCAACAAGCTTGTTGAATGCCAAGTTGCCAAAATTGACATGCCCACAACGAATTGAACTGATTCCAATGCTTCCAGCTGTGATGCTTTCTGAACTTGAAGAAAGGCTCGTGTCTCTGCGACTTGCATTTGGTCAGATACGATGCCTAAGCCATAAGCGTCCCCAATACACGTTAAAGGGAGCAATAATAAATGTTCCAACAAATATTGACATAATCCAACAAGCATTGCCAAGATACCCAGAAAAAACAAAAACAATTGCTGTTGCACTTAAACGATGCCTTCAATACACAAAAGCATATCATTCAGGTAATGTGCGCCCCATAATCATTATGCAAGCTCTTAAACAATTATGTGCAACAACATTATATCTTATGCATAAAATCAAACTAAACCATGACTGGGATCAAACACTGTCTACAACAGTCAACTTTGAAACAATTAACAATGAAGAACATGAACATATCTCCTCCGAAAACAGCTCATCTGATGATGACATCGATGATGACAAC
This sequence comes from Taxus wallichiana var. yunnanensis, assembly GCA_018340775.1. NCBI lineage: Eukaryota > Viridiplantae > Streptophyta > Pinopsida > Cupressales > Taxaceae > Taxus > Taxus wallichiana. Next base: position 1,033,654,509 of record CM031242.1, read on the forward strand.
GCACATGACACACTTATTCATGGTTTCACTGACTCGTCCGCTATCCACTGCCTTCAAGACAAGATCATAAACATTGCTCCTGCAGAAGGCTTCACACCATTGGGTATTTTTCAAGACAAGTTCTCAGAAGAGATGAATTTCCCGACTTTGTTTTTTGGGCAAGCTCGAAATGAAACAACAACAAAAACAATCACATATCAAAAAATAGCACAATGGGAGTTAATGCACTCAGATCGTAGATTTTCTTATCACATAACAAATATATTTTTCAAAGCAATTAAAATACTGATTGACCAAGTCAATCGTTCAATGTGGCTTAGAATCAGAAAGGGCCAGTTGAAAGGTCGAGTACTATTTGCCAAAGACGTTAAATACAAACCGAACCTAGAAAACATCTTAAGATCTGACATCGGATACATCGATTTCAAAAAAATACGCATTTCCCCGGACTACATGCAACAAACGAGGAAAAACCTTTTTGCAATGATTCGGCAACTCGGCCCGCCTACTTTCTTTGCGACGTTCTCTAGCGCCGAGCATTGTTGGCAGCCACTAACCAAGGCCCTCAATAATTTATACGCCCGATATCGGAACAATGTCCCTTCACAAAAGCCAACACGTTCAGATTGCAACAACTCTAATTTTCTTGTTAAAAACGATCCCGTCACATGCACTCGTTACTATAAACATAGACTCTATGCATTAAGGCAATTACTTTGCAAAGACAAATCCTTCTTTGGCCATATAGAAGATTTCTTTTGGGTCACGGAATTCCAAAATAGGGGGAATGCTCATAGCCATTGGCTGATTTGGACAAAAAATGCACCGATCTTTGGAAACGATGCCAACGACATTATAGAGTCGTACGTTGACCAGTACATTACATGTGACACTACCTTGTTCCCTGAACATATTGCTCAATTGCAATGCCATCACCACACACAAAGCTGCGGAAAAAAACAATCCAAGTGCGGATACAATTTCCTCGGCCTCCAATGGCTTGTATGCAAAATACTTGAACTGTAGAACAACCAATGAAAAATCGCTATTGCAATTGCACGTTCGATTTTCTTTGTTCTCGAGAGAGCAAACGATACAATACTAGATAACACATGAAATGTTCCTCCATGAGCTAGATCTTCACGAAATAACATACATACAAGCAATACAATCAACACTCAAACAACCAACATTGCTGCTCAAAAGAAAACCAGCTCAAGCATGGAATAATAGCTTCTCTAAGAAAATGCCAATGGTTTGGCAAGCAAACACCAATGCTCGACGTCTTTGACGCTTACGCGAAGAAGATCATATCATCTGCTCCTACATGACCAAGATTGACCGAACAATGACAAAAGCATTCACCAGAATTCGCGCAGAACACCAAAAGATGCATCTGGATGCCATTCAAATGATACGAAGCCTGGGCAATGCAATGCTAAACACCCACCAAATGTCTGCACAACAAGCAGTCCACATAGTTCTTTCTATCCCTCTAAACAACACATCACGAAAATGTGTTTTCATAAACACTTCAAATCCCGAAGAGCGCACTTTTATTCTAAAACCTCCAACTATACTTGAGCAAGAACCGGATGAATCAACAAACATCATGTGCCGCTCTATCATAGACCACTACATAGCACGACCCCATTCTTTGCATTCCATTTGCTTGGCTGACTTTGTTTCCATTCACAATGGCAGCAAAAATAAAAAACCTCGAAGCAAGCCACTCATCATCAGATCTGTCAACTATAGCAAATATCTTGACGTAGACAACTATTGCCGTGAGAAGCTTTTGCTTTACATCCCTTTTACAGAAAATGAACATAGCCTAAAAAACAAATTTGCAACTTGGAAAGATGCATATGCATTTCACAAACACACTATCCATTCCAATGAATCCAAATACCGCTACGCTACTAACAGCAAATGGGGTGACATGGACACAGCAATTCATGATGTGCAATTGTCTCTTGAATCCTCTGAGAAAATGACAAACATAACTACACATAAACAGCCTTTGAAGACTATGACATACAACATGATTTACCTTTTCACAATCGACATCAACATTCAGACATTGCAAAGAAACAATTTCAACTAGCAAAACATCCTACTATCCAAGACAACAGAACATATTTCAAACAAATGCAACTTCTCAATAAAAAACAACAAACCATTTTGAAAGACATTTGCTTTAAGAAAAATAAAGACCCATCAATTCCTATCTACCTTTTTCTCACAGGAGGTGCTGGAACAGGTAAAACATTTGTTGCAAAATTGATATTTGAAACATTGACTCGTATTTACAATAGCTCCATGCATAGCGACCCATTGAAAATCAAAGGCTTGATCTTGGCATTCACAGGAAAAGCTGCTTACAATGCCAACGGAATAACACTCCATTCTGCTTTCCTCTTGCCTTTCAATCGATCTGAACTACACCCACTAAGCAATGAACGTTTGGATTGCTTGGCAAAGCACTACCAGCAATTACAACTTGCTCTAATAGATGAAATATCTTTGGTCGGAGGTCAACTTCTATACTTCACAGACCAGCGCCTGCGTCAAATAAAACACATGCCCACAAGTTGGTTTGGAGGGATTGACATGATCTTTTGCGGAGACTTCTACCAAGCACAACCAGTCAATGACTGTCTTGTGTTTAAAAACCCCAAAATTTCCAGAGAAATTATTGCCTATGACTTTTGGAATACACAAGTCAAAATATATGAATTGACTGAAACAATGCGTCAGAAAGATGCCGCCTTTGTCTCCGTGCTGAACAGAATTCGCACTGGACAACATTTAGACTCTGACCTTGCATACCTCAACCATACTTGTATTCGGCCAATCCCAGTTGATCCAACACTTCCGTTCCTTTTCTACAAAAACATAGATGTTATCCAACACAATAAAAAAATGCTTGCACTTGCTCCTGGCTGCAAAATTGTCATTGACTCCATCGATGAACAAGATACAACACTAGAACAAATGGAAAGCTACTCAAAAACAGTGGAATTGCCACAACATATAGAACTAAAAGTCAACATGCTAGTTGAACTTTTCGCAGGGAACTACGACATCCAAGACGGATTGGTCAATGGTTCTGACGGAGTTTTCAAAACATATACAACAACAGATGGCTTAGATGCAGTATGGATAAAATTCAATGATCCTTCTATTGGAAAACAACAAAGATCAAAACATCCGCAATTGACAACATTGCCAACAGAACTAGATTGGACTCCTATTGTTCGAGTTGCTAGACCCTTGCATAGAACGTCATTGAAAACACCTGTCACAATAAGAAAGCAATTCCCTGTACAACTTTGTTCAGCACGCACAATCCACAGAGCGCAAGGACTCACACTTGAACGACTTGCTTTCAGCCCCCTTGGCGTGTCATCCCATGGACTGGCATATACTGCTCTATCACGAGTCAGAACCATTTCCAGTCTTTACTTGCTGTCCCCGCTTACGAAAAAAATTTCAGCATCAAACAGACCATCAGCACAGAAATGGAACGACTCCGAAATGAAGCTAAATGGAATATTCAGCATGAATTGTCCACAGCTGATATTTCTTTATCTATTATCATTGCTTCGCTAAATACCCGAAGTCTTCATGCTCACAGAGAGGCCATTTTACATGATCATGAATTAATGCAATCTCAGATTCTTTGTTTACAAGAAACTCACATTGCTTCCGCCATTGCAATGGACTACCTAGACAGATACCAATGCTTATCTGCACACCATGTCCATGGTCTAGCAATTTTTATTGCAAACAATATACCTTTAGTAGAAAAACATTGCTTTCACAACGCACATGTTGAGTCGCTGCTGGCAAAGATATTACTGCAACAGCAATGCATATCTGTTGTCAATGTCTATGTTGCGCCAAATGCAAATCTGGAAAACATTTTCATTGTTCTTGACAATGTCTTCCGGTCCCTTGATTTAAGCATTCCCACCTACATTTTGGGAGACTTCAACATCGACATGCAAAACAAAAATAGGAAAACAACAATGCTTGTAGCGTTTATGCAAAAAAACAATTTCAGTTTCCATATACAGCATTCAAGTGTCTTCACTAAAAACATGATCGACCATATATGGTCAAACACAATCCTTGAAACCTGTAATACATTCGAAAGATTTGCTTATTGGACTGACCACCCAGCAATTTTTGCTGTCTTCAAAAACACCAACAATAGCTCTCCACAATTGTAAGTGCACACATGCTGTTCTACTGAATCAGCAAAACAAAAATCTACTTTCTTCATTCTTTTCTTTCCTTTTTCTTTACGCTCTACAACAACCATTTACATATTTCAACACTTTGCAGATAGTTACAACAACAAAGACATGGAACACAGCTGCAAGAACAAGGACATTGACAGCGACGATGTTTTGCAAGAATCCTCTAAACGGTAATCTTTTTCTAATGTTTGTTTACTTTCTTTTCATTATTCATTTATTATCAGACTTATTCTTTCAATAAAAGCATCGTAACCCCATTGTGAATGCAGTCCAAAACCAGCAACACAGCAGCCATCCTCCATACTTGACATTTGTGCGGGCAAGGTGGCAACTGTATTTGAAGGTGATATACTCGTTGTCTATGGTCCAGCACATGCAACCAACATCTCCCCCTCAAAAGCAGAAATCCTCCATGCTGATTTGGTTGACAAAAATGGTCAAATGACAATCACTTTGAACATGAGCAACACCTTCGTGCACAAATTTGCATCCACCGGTCCGGCCGTCGGCCTGCGTGTTACTGGTTTCGCCGTCAAAGAGAAGACAAAGTACGAGTGAGGAGATGCACCTTGTTCTTTGTCCGCAAATGCAACAACCACCATGGAAAACATACCCACGGTTTGCAAAACACGAAAGCTCACACCTGACATGACAATAGAACAGCTTCTACATTCAAATGCAACATTCTCTGTTGGTCATTCGCCGCAATTGTAACAGGAATACACCACATCAATGACCTTTTCACCCTCTACGTTAAAGACTCTAACACTGAAACTGGAAAAGCAACAATATTGACACACTTCCTTCTTTCATTTTTTAGATACATTGCACTGCATTATTCCCTTCAATTTTAACTGCGCATCGTGCGTTGTCGTTGCAGGTACATTTGGGAAACTTTCATGTTCCATTGTGTCATACAATAAGAGATGCCATTGCAGCAGGCAACATACCGCTATTGCTCTTCAAAAACTTTATCAGGCAAGGGATACAGGGTTCGCGTATTGTACGTGCAGGACACTCATCCTTTATTGACCCATTAAACGATGAATCCACAAAAACTTTTTTACAGTCTCTCATAAACACAAACAGAGAGGCAAGTACACTGCAATTTCTATTTATAAAATTATCTTCCATTGACAAATTCAAATCTATCAATTATGTCAATTTCATCTTCCTTGCACAGATCGCAGGTATACTTCGCACAAAGAACATATACCTTCCTCCTTTCCAGGCATTCTGTGTAGAATGTGACCGCCTCACAGAACCTGATCCAAATGAGCTGAAACAAATCTCACTGTGCGCAACTTGCAATACATCAAAACCATACAAATATAAGCACTTTCTCCATTGCTCCTTGCAAACAATAGATGACTCCTTGCACTGCACATTGTGAGAGCCATTGCTGCAAAAAGCCTTCCCACTCCTTTGTCAAACACAGTATGAAGAATATCAACAAGACATCTCAAAGACTGTATTTCTTCTCCGTCAATTCCAAATCAAAGGCACATTCACTTTGACAGTTGACAACTCAATATCCACAATCAAAGAAACATAGCTTCCTCTTATCTTTGGTAAGTATCTGCATTTTCCATTTCTATGAATTACACATCAGTTTAATTCTTTGTTTCCAGTCTAACATACTCTTTTTCTTCTTTCAGATTTCTGGATCATTTTTGGCTAGCTCACTGACATACACAAACAAATTTGATAACAGTCTCCGCATATAAGCAGCAACAATCGACTAATGCTGTCTATGTTTTCGACAATAGCAACCAACAATTGCCTACTCTACTTGTTACATATTGTGCACTTTGCTTTTGTTTTAGCATTTTTGTAATTACAATACTAGCGCACAATCAATAGAACTCTTTTTTGTCTATTTCCATTACTCTTTCCTTTCCTGCCATTTGGTTACATATCCAACCATCGGTTCACTGTCATACCATGTTTTTCAGAACATTTGGATACAAGCATCTAATATCTCCGACTTTTTTTTTTTTTTTTATGTCAAGACATTAATTCTTGTCGCCTATTTTTTACTATACCGCCTACAGCTGTTCACTACATATTACAAATTTGTTCTATGCCTGCTATGGCCTGTTCATTGGCTCGTTTCGAAACAGATTACGTAACCAGTTACAGAAACCATGCCTTGTCACGCTACCAGACCATGATTAGTCCAGCAACATATGTTCTATCTGTTTAAATCAATATATATGCAACATTGAAACAAAGTCGCAGAGTTTTGTACACAACTGTACAAGAAATATGAAACAGCCATGGCAGGATTCAGAGTTACCATTCATTCCCTTTCTTTTAATCACATTTAACAATGTGCCTGATTTTTATTGATGACAAGAATACGCAAATGTAGGATTGACTCTCATAGGCAACCACAAAACTTGCTCTTGTAAGCATTGCAACAACTTAAGTATGAAATCCGCAGCAAATTTTATCGCTGGGGAACTTCTCATAGGTCACAGCAAACACAGATTTGCATTATTATAGTTCTATTGATTTTGTTTATTCTTTTACACAGCCCCTGCACTGTGTACACTGCAATCTTTGCAACCCTATTCTGGCACTACAAAGTGCCTACCACTTTCTTTTCAGTCCTCTTTATCTTTTATTTTTACTAGTTATTGTATTAATTAACAGTCTGAAAGTTCCACACAGACAAACAGTCTAAGAAACAAACCTTGCTGAAAGACTCCAACTAAAACATAAAGAACAACAAAAAAACAAAGTGCTGGCCACCGTCTCCTGCAATAATGATGCTGCACAAATTGCAGTGTGCATACCACTGCTGCTCAGAAACAGAATAGACAAAATCAATACTAAAACTGCACACTGCAAATGCCTTTTCCATGCTCTACTTTCAGACTCTATATAATCCTTACATGTTTATATGAATCGGATGAAATCATATGTATATGTTCCTCCTATTAAGATTTTAGGATCAGCCACTTATACCCTAAAGAAATAATAAACGTATCATTATCATGATCTAGAAATATGAAAGGGTTATCTTTTGATTCTGATATCATTCTAATTTCTAACAAGCTTTTACTCTTTTCAGCAATAATTACAACGGCTCAGCTGTTTGAAAGAAGTCATCGACAGAAAGCACAGAAAGACAAAAACAAACTGACCAGTTGTGCAATCAAATACAAGTAACATGCTGGTGTGGCAAAGCTTGTCTAGGCAGTGTTTGTGAACCATGTGTGAATGAATACACTCTGTAGAATGTGCACTGCACATACCAACCAACACGTGGCAAATGCCACATCTATGGAAAATCCAACATACGCACTGTTCACAACAGCGCCGCAAAGCAAAAAGGCACTACTGATTGCTGATACTCTGTTTCATTGAAAAGGACATCTCAAGCAGTGTATTCATTCAGACATGGTTCAAATATTTCATTGACATGTTCAAAGCTACATCTTTTCGCACATGTCTCTCATGCTGACTGAAAAAAACTTTGCCATACTAGCATGCTATTTGTATTTAATTCTAAACCTGGTCAGCTTTTTTTTTGTCTAGCCATGCTTTCCATCAATAACATTTTTGAGACTAGAACATGGACAAGGCATTTCCAGTATCCACTTTTAGTATTGCTTTTGGCTACTGTGCGTCTAAGCACCTGTGCTATGCGTACTGAAATCTGTGCAGCACCGTTCTTGCAACAGATGCTGGACAACACTTTGTTTTTCCCTGCTCTTTATCTTTTACTCTGACTAGTTATTGTACCCATTCTTACAATGTTAATGCATACAATAACTGATCGGAATACAAGAAAAAGCATATCTGCAACAGAGAGACAGCCATTGCCTCCTGGAAGAACAATGCTACAAACATTGCTTATAAAGAATCGCTTTAAATCAGCACTTGTTCACATAAATGTCCTTCTCTTGTTGCTGACAAAAACAGATTTACTTTTAACTCTGATTAGAAACATGCTTCAGTAACCACTCATCCGTCATTGGCATAGAACTGACATGTATATATGTTAGGCTAAATGTCTGGATTCAATATGCTACATAATAGCATGTTAATTATGCCAATTGAACAAAACCAACAATTTCAGTCTGTGGTGGATCCAGCTATCTGCGTTAAACACTCTTGTAACTAATGCTATGCAAAAATAAAACAAGCTTTCAAACATAGAAGACCCATATCTAATTGAGTACATTTTGCTTAAAAATATGTGTCGTTTTCCTACAGCTTTGCCTCATAAATCTATAACTGAATATTACCAAAGCCTTGTTACGGATACTATTTTCAGACACAGATTATGGCAACAGAATTTCAAGTTTTTTTACAATGTATCCTGTATCATTCCTGCATGTAAGCGAATGCCTAACTTCACTCAAGCCACCCCGAATAGTGGCAAAAACTCATATCTACAGGTCATATTTGTTATACTAAATGTCTGTACTCAATATCCTGTATTGTAACTAACTTACAAATACGGTAGACCTATATCTAATTGATTACATTTTGCTTAACAAAATGTCTCATAATAATTTCTCCAGTCTTGACTTGTAAACATATACCTGACTATTATCATAACCTCCTTAAAGATACTATTTCCCGAGACAGATTAGGGCAACAGATTTTGAACGTTTCTTAACAGATTAGGGCACTGCCAGTGGTCTTAGCTTCACAAATATCAAGCTACATGCCAGGCCTTGCAACTGCCCAAACAAATGTCAAGTTAGACTCAAAATCAAGGCTAGTCAATCACCCTTAAATCATGTCTAACAGAATTATGTTTGTCCCATATTAAAAACTCATAGAACACATTTCACAGTGGGACAAATCCTTAACTCCCCAAACTTCTTACTATATCAAATCTGCAATCTAAAAAATCGATAACAGCAAACGTATTCCTAGAAAATTTTGTATGGGCACACATTAATCTTGTTAATATTCATTTTAAGATGAACAAGTTATACAAAATCAAGTGTAACCGCTAATATACAAAAAATGATGATACATATCAGTAGATATGCCTGATAGACAACATGATACACAAAGCAGTAACTGTCACAGTGAATTTCAAGATAGAATGAGGATACCGATAAACTAAGCAATTTTAAAACATAATCTCTCATTATTGCTTAAAAGAGTAAAAGCTCGTTAGAAATTACAATGATATCAGAATCTTTCTTTACGAAATAACTGGCTGACCCTAAAACCCTAATAGGAGGAACATATACATATGATTTCATCCAGTGCATATAAACACGTAAGGATTATATTCAGTCTTGAACAAATAATAATTGAACTTTAAGCATAAACTCGAATGGAGAGTAGAAAAACGACTGAAAATAATTTCAATGTCTTCTACTTAGTCACTGTAAATTCAGACAACGCTAAAGCGCAGAGACAGATAAAAACTTATCTCTGCCATTATACTCTTTCCGTCCCCTGCAAACACAACTCCACAATTCCACCATTGCCACGCCATAACACCAAAAAACAAGCTTTCCGCCGCACAGCCAAAAAACGAGACACAGAATAACACGTATCTACCCTCTCCCAACACCTGTCATCACCCTTACGCCTTCTGCAAATGACAATAAATCCCATTACACTACAAGCATGCCACAATTACTCCCGCCTTAATATCTACCTAATCCACCGCAGCCTTCTCAAATATCACCAAATATCCATATCACAATCAAAACAATAATAATGTTCTTCTTACATAACTTGCAAACAAATATAAATACGACCTATCCCTTTATATATTAATAATCTTCTTCTTACATAACTTGCAAACAAAAATAATATGTATCACAAATACCCTATTTACACTTCATACATCTCTATTCAAAAGCCTTTAATCATTTCAAATTCTGTAAACAAACCTATCTCTTTATATTTTTTACAAATCCTAAAACCAATCCCGCACAACAACTTCTCATGTTTCATTAATCATTATACTCTACAACGACCCTCGTTTCCAAACATGTTTCTTCAACATCGATCTAGCACCCTAAATTTGAATCCAACATAGCTACCGCTTTTTCCTTTCCAACCCTTCCTCGCAACAAATCACAGCCGCATTATCGATCAACGCTTCGGCAATAGTATTAGCCATCTTCGACCAGGAACCAGCGCTTCCATTGTACAATGACTACTAGCAACAACGCGAGCGCACAAAGCTCCCCAATCGAATACCAGCAACAATGTGGTCGCACAACCATGCATTCACACAACACCGCAACAAATACAATAGCAACAACAACAACCCAATAGTGTACCCCATCTTCAACAAGCGACTAACGCTTTCATTGTACATCTACCATCCCAGTTCACGACAACAAAAACCACACAATGTCAATACTTATGTAACTTATGTAAATCAATTAAGAGATATCGACAAAGAAATATCTGCTACATTAATGGAACTACCAAGATACTCCAACGGATTTCTACCAAATGTATTGTGGTGACCTGATTCCACTCCCCATCCACTGCCTCCTTCCAAAGTGTCACATTGTTATTCCCATCGGCAACTGCCAAGATGTTTTCAGTCAACGACCAGCTGAACCTCCACACTAGAGTCTTAAAATCATTTAGAACTGTACCCACCCATTTATCTCCCTCCTTCCCCTAGGTCCATATGACTACAGCCCTCCCATCCTGGGAACAGCTTGCAATAGTGCTTTTCGAAAGCCCTCAATTGGGTGCCCAGCAACTTCGCAGACTCGATCGATACGCATTTGCAGAGGAGGCAAACAAACCAGGTCCCGGGAACCATTGCAGAACTTCCATAGCTTGGCCATGTTGCCCCAGCCGCCTCAAACCAGCTTCAGGAAAGGATCCGAAGGCTGCCCTACTGTACATCCAAGCACCCAACCAGCAACCCACGGCGCTACTGCCGTTACACTAGCCCGGTGTAGACAAATGTTTAGTGCCTGACCCTCACCTAATGATTATTTTCATTAAACTATCGGTAAACGAATTCCACGCACAAAACAAAAAAAAAAAAATAAATGGAAAGAAAAACATGTGGCTAAAATAATAAAAGTTTTTGCAACCTAAGAACAACAACTTTTGATTAATCATCTTAATCAAGCATTTTCTGATCACACTCCACGATCCATCGTCTGAAAGAGAATGAAAAGTCATGTCATGTAGTTATCTACATTTCATATCCTCTTCCTCGCGATCGATGATGGACCATAATCCACAACACCAAACAAAAACAACATACATAGTTTTATCCAGAACTGGCTCTCTCTAATTCTTATGAACCATGCAAACACAATATATGAAAACTATTCTAAGGTTTTAATTCATAATTTCACACTTTGTATGGCAATCACGCACTGCATAAGCATTTCTTTTTCAGAATTATAACAATGCAACAACAACAAAGCAAAGGCTTCGGCAGGATTTGCCATATCATGGCCTTGTTTTTTACCATTTATTATTATATTTATATGAACTTCTTTTTCACATTTTTCCTATTTCGAATAATTTGTTTGTAAACTTTTGGAAATTTTAATTATTACTCATCATTCGCTTTTATTTATATTTTAAAAAATTATTTCTTTTACTTATTTTACTTATACATTTAAGATTTTTAATCTTTACCATTTATTATTAATTAATATGTACTTGTTTCTAATTTTTCCTATTCTCCCATTTTCTTTCAATTCTAGATTATTTCATTGTAACATTTTCAATTTTAATTTTTACTATTTCAACATTTTCTTTTAATTTTGGTTTATTTGATTGTTAAATAGCATTTTTAATTTTTTAATTATTTTTACTTATAAAACTTTCCATTATTATTTTTTAATTAATTTTAATATTTTTATTCCTTTTCTTGTTAGAGACGTTAATTATTACTTTTCCATTTTAGAAACTTTAATTATTCCTTTTCATTCATTTTTATTTATATTTTGTAATGCCCCAACCTACCTTGTCTCGGTCGGTGTCATCTCCTTCTTAGCGTGGAGGGTCGAGCTATTAAAGTGTGATGTGATGGAATCTGTTTACGGTGGCCGCACCCCACTGTTTTCCCCCGATTTGCAAATCTTTTGTTTTCTTTTTTTTCGACTGCTCTATCACGCAAGATACTTTGGTGGCCGCACATGCTCATTGATTAAAATGTTGACTTCCCTCGCTATTCACGTGGTCTCCTGTTGGTCCATCCCAACCACGGATGCTTGTTTTGCACTCCATCAAATGCAAAATGATGAATCGCTATAGCCTGCTTCGGATAGTGGATTCATTAATGGTGAAATGAAGGTTTGTCACCCCGATGTTGCGTGGGTGGGTGTGGATCCTCAAAATCGTATGTGCATACAGTGCACTTCATGGGAGCGCAGAATCGAAATTCTCCTAGAAAGTGCCGTGAGGAAGTGTTTCGCGATATGCAGTGAGCTACGGGGTAGAGAAGTAAACTTATCTCGTAAAAAATCAGTGGCCTCAAAGTGAGAGATAAGTGCGACTAATGACTACCTGTGGCGATCCCAAGGAACCGTTGGTGTTGATCCCGATGTTCTGGTTGCACGCGACTGGACGCCGTGATCGATCATGTTGCAAGATCTCAGTAGCTGTAGTAGAAGCCTTTTTGAGCGCTCCAACAAGCAGGTGGTCCAACTTCGTGGTTATCTGCTCACCTTCAATCGCATCCTCAAATTCGAGCAACAGGATTTCGAATGAAACTACAAAACAAAGTAAGGGGTTCATGAGAGGTGTGGGAGCGCTGGGCCTCGATATTGAGTTTTCCGCATATTTTCGTGGAGGCAACTTAGCTTAAAAGCGAGGTGGAACTGCGCAACAATGCACATCGCAGTGGTGCAGATCGTGATGCTTCGTGACGAATTTTCCTCGCGACCGCTCCCAAAACAAGTGATCCCATTGGGTTGCTTTTGACAATAATAATGTACATATCGATGGCGCTTTCTGCAAAGTAGTTTGTGTAATACGGCCGAACCCTCGCCGTTCACTCGTGAAAAGAATGATAAAGGTGATACTCGCATCTTGTTAGGAGATCGATGAATGATAGAGGAATTAAAAGGAAACTTGGATGTAGTTGGATTAAAGGCAATAAAATGGTGCATGTGTTTTGTGTAGGTGACAGATCACACCCACAGGCACAGGAGATCTATGCAATGTTGGAGAAAACGTCTTGGGAGATGAAGGTAGCAGGATATTTGTCAGATTCAGAACATGTGCTGAGTGAACAGGGAAAGTAAAAGTATTCCTCTGCCACACTGCATCAAGTTTGTCCAGGATTGTTGCAATGCAAATTGTTGTGAGAGATGCAAAGCGGTTCCATTACTTATTAAAAAAAAAAAAGGGAAATGTTCTTGTAGAGATTTCTCGTAATGCCCAGTGAAGCAAAGCCGAAAATTCATTGGACAAAGATGAAATGATGATATCAAGTCTCTCATGCATAACCATGGTGGAGAAACACTCTATTATATTAAATTCAAAAGAGCCTTCTAAAGAGATGTTGATCGCCACACTCGCAACCAAGTTTATCTCCAAGATTATATTGCTAGAGAAATTGTTGTGGGTAATGCAATCCAGCCTCTCTCATCTTAAACAATGACAATGTTCTTATAGAGATTTTTGGTGTGCTAAGTGAAGCAAGTCAGAAGCAATGGGCTGCACATTTGTACTATAACAAGGTGCATCATATGGAACTTGCAGCGATAAGAAGGAATCAAACTTTATTTTTTCACTTTCAAAAATTATTCTTTTCTTAATGCTAAGAGGACTGGACTATGTTGTTTACTTCATCAAATCATGTATGGTATGCATCTCTGGGATTAAAAAAAAGCAAGAAGAAGAGTAGGTGGAGATTGGGAAAAGTAGGAGAGTCTTGCTCAAGGAAATGGAAAGCTACTTGGGCGTAACAGAAATGTGAGATAGAGCCTCACAGTAAATCCAATGCTAGGAGACTACGAGGAGAGCATATCTTGATTTTTCTTTTCTCCAACTTTGTCATTCGTATGGTCTTTTTCTTTGGATTAATTGGGTTGTCTTATGGCCAAGGGCATCGTGCTTTTATTCGCTCACGCTTTTTTCAAGGAGTACTTGGTCGATAAATGTTCTTGATGATCTCATAGACTGCTGGCGAGGGAAGATGGAAGACAATCTCCTCGAGTTGTTTCAGCAAGTGCGAAGCGTACAATGAGGCGGTGTGAGGTGGTTTTTGAAAGGACTCAATCATTAAATTTTCATTGTCTGTCTATCCAGCTTATCACATTTGGCCCTTTGACATCGCCAGCAATACTCACATCCTTGTCTCATGCTATTGTTTTATGCTTTGGCCCGTGTGGAGTCTCAGACGACTTTGTTGAAGCCGGAGAAAGGCAAAGATATTTCTACACTTTTCTACCTTGTTATTTTATTTAAAAATATTGTGAAATCAAACCACTTTTCCTCGCATTGATTTGTCACTTGGATGTCATGATGGGAGATTTCCCTTCTACTTGTGTCTTCTTGTTTTAGCTTTTATCGTTGACAGAATGTGGGTCAAAGGATGCGTGTGCCCTCTCCTTTGAATGTTATGTTTCTCTTACTCGAATGATAGACCTTCGTCTATTTTTTTCATGTATTAATTCTTCTCTGCGATTGAGTTGCAAGTTGTTATGTTGATTAACTAGTATTTTCGATATCATGGAAGTAAGTTACGATAACCAGAAGCTCCTTCCTAGCACCCAAGTTTTTCCTTGACGTTTTTATTAGCTCTTTCGCAAATCCCTTTGATAACCTTTTCGCATCGAGAAAGAAAGGTTGTAGGATTGTGTCAGCAATGCGTGGGCTAGCCACTTAGAGTTTCAGTATTAAAACCGGTAGAATGAAAAGGTTTTGTGCAAAGTGTTTTGCCATCTCACGTGTTTAGACTCTTATACTATCTTTCATCTTGTTTCTAGGCTTTTAAGGCCATCCTCAGAAGTACCTTGACCATCCCCGAAACTTGAGCCATAACTAGCCTTACTGGATCAACCAAGCTCGAGGTTCTTTGTGCGAATCTGCACCTCGCCGACACCGGAATAGTTTTGGTCTAATCCCCTCTAATTATTGCATTGATGGCGTTTTCCTTTTTCCTAACTTGCATTATCTTCTCCTTGTAATGTTAACGTTATTAATTAATATTGGTGGCTTTATGCACGAATTACCGTATAGTTTGTGATGGAGATTTCCTTAAATGTGGTTGACCTTCGGAAAAACTTCACTTTCGTGTGATAATCTTATGAATTCATAGCGGAAGGTTTTGTTTTGATAAAGTCACTTAGAAATTATGTTTGTATCTATTTGTGCGACGGTTTGTGTTACCAAGGGTCACTGTGAAAAATATGGTTGTTTTGGGATATGGGTAATTTATTTTAAATTAACCAAACATTAGTATTGTAGTGAGGTTTGCAAATCCTTAGTGTTATAAATTTTGTTGATGACATTATCAGTATACTCTTGTGTGATGGAACCCCCTTCTTCTTTCATGTTTCACTACTAGCCTTGTAAGACTTTGACCCTTCCCGGATGATTGGTAAATCTATTTGTAGTTAATGGTCAACTAGAACACTATGCCTTCGCTCAAAACTTATGTCAGTGTATACTCTATTTGATTTCCGGTTTGAAACTCATTTATACATGACTTTTGTGTTAAATTTTGGAACCCGTGTTTCCCCTTTCTTAGGTCGATCAACTTTTGTTCTTTTAGAAATGTATTATTTTAGCCTATGCGTTGGTACCTTTGATAAAATTCTAGATGGTTGGTCTATTTATATCAAATCTCAATCTGCAATTATTGTTATTTACTTACTTGATGGGAATTTTGTTCTTTGCTAGATTGTTTATATCTCCTTATAGGGCCAAGGGCCATTCTCGCACGATTATTACTTTCGCTTGCTTTTGCTCCTAATCAAGTACAAAGTCTTCTCCTTCTTTGATTGGCATGATGAAGACTTTATTATAACTTGATGTGTTAATAGTGTATAGAGGTTTGAACCAATTATTGTAATAAAGTGATTCCTTTTCGTGATATTGTTAGATAATAGTTATGGTGGTTTTGTGTAGCCTTATCTTGCTCGCTTCTAACCGAGTCTTGTAGAAAATTTGCTGCAGAGATGGATCTTGCGTGTAGATGAGGGATAGATTTGTAGATCGTCATGTCATCAACCTCGGTTGAAAGTTCCTTTGCTCGAAACATTTTTATGTTGTTCAACTGTTATTAACATCCAAAGGAAAGTTTAAAAGAGGATTAATGTCTTAGTATAATGTATTGTGGACTTGTCATCTAAACTTTGGAAACCTTGTATTGTTTGACCATCATTGAAATTATAAGAAAATTTGGTTATTGTTGTTTAGTGACTTGTAGAGTATCATTATTTTAAGAAATGATGTAATCTTGCTTTGTTCTCGTAAATGAGTGTTGCTTCAACTTCGCCTTGAGAATAAATTCTGAGTTAAACCTTACCATGACTTAGTAATAAAGTGTCATAAGTAAACTAACATGGGATTGTTAAATACTTCTCCAGTTAAATTAAAAGTTGCATTCAAATAAAGTAACGTAGGGGTCACCAACTTGAGAGCAAGAAATTCTCTAAGTAGACAAGGGCAATACTATCATCATTGCAAGTAAACTTTATAACACGATAACCCTAGCTCCTCTAGTGAACATTATGCCTTTCATGGTAAAATTTGTAAAATGACCCTAAGGTGAAATGAACTGTTAATTGTTTGAGGATAATAAGATTTAATAAACAGAGAAAACAATTTTGAAACCACACAATCTATCTCTCACCATTTGGAAAGTAAATTCTTTACTCCTTGATAATAATTTTAGCGAAGCCTAAGTAAAGTTATTAAATCTGGTTAAGAGCCCTAGCTTCAATTTAATACTAGCAATAACCGATGAAGTCCTAAAATGTTTCATCTCGACCTTCTCCCCCTAACCCTTTTCAAGGCACCTTATATCTCTTCTCTTAAGTGTGTTGAACTTAAAACCCCGTTGTCTTGTGGGCGAGAACGAATCTTAGTAGCATTAGTGGTGAGCATATGGCCTTGTGGAATTGAAATTCTACTTTTTCTTGATAAACGAATTAAGCAAATAAAGGTCATAATAGAGAAGATTTAAAGATAATTACTCGTGTAAAAAGAATAAATTTAACTTGGTAAGATGAATTGTATGAATCATATCCTAGTCTCCTTGAAAACGTAAGCTAAGAATTACAAGATGTCCTTTTAAAATAAATAACCCTCAAGAATATCTCCTTGTGGTTGGCCCTAATCGTAAGTGTGTTCTCGTGATTGTATTTCTATGTTGTCTTGTCAAAAGAAAAGTAAATTGTCCTTGATATGTGTGAACGTTTCCATGTTGCCTTTATGGCCATCCTTGTATCATATCAAGTCGTTCACGGTGTTAGTTGTATACTTGGTGATGACATGTTGCGTCATGTTATGTGTCAAGCAAGTCAAAAAAAAGTTATCCCGTATTTCACCGTGTTGTTCGTGTGTGGATTATTTGGTCGCTTTCATATTTTTTAAAAATTATTTCTTTTACTTATTTTACTTTGTTCTAATTTTTTCTATTTTAACATTTTTAATTTTAATTATTTTACGTTTTAAAAATTTCATTATTATTTTTGTTTCTTTTACATTTAAGATTTTTAATATTTCTTTTACTTCTTTCTAATTTTCCTGTTTTTAACATTGTTTTTAATTTTAGGATTTTTTTATTTTAATTATTTTTAGTTTTTAGAAATTATAATTATTTATTTTCATTCATTTTTCTTAATTTTAATTTTTATTATTATTAAAAATTATGATATAAATAATAATTTTATTTTTATTTTCAACTTTTATTCGTAATATTATTATAACTTTGTAACACCGAAACATTTAGTCATCAAGTACGGACTATTTTGCTTTTCAACAATAGAAGCCGTTTTTATCAATATTTTACAATATAAACAGAATGGGAAGACATGGAAATTTAATCACCAACCTAAAGCAATATGGTAAAGATTATTTAAATAAAAAAGAATTGGTTCCAAAAAAGTTAAATAGTAAGTACATTAATTTACGCAACCGTCTATTATCTCTCTCTTTTTTTTTTAATGTTTTTCCCATTTAAAAATAAATTAATTTACATGAATTTTATTTCTTATTAATATTTATTATTTTTTGTTTTTTCATATTTAATATATTTATTTTTTAATTCTGGATTATTTAATTGTTAACATTTCTAATTTTCATTATTGTTTCTATTTAATAATTTTAATTATTAAATTTTCTTTCATTATTTTACTAAATTTAGAATAAATTTACAAATAAGTTGACAGAAATAAATCATAAAAAAGGCTACCGAAGAGGTCAATCATAAATTTTAATATTAATCAAGATTTACCCAATAAAAATATCATATAATATTAAGGAAATCTAAAACAGGAAAAATTTGAATCAGTGTATTATTTCTTAACATAAACATCCACAAAATTAACAACAAATTATCAATTATGATAAACTAGGTTTATATTTAATTGATCATATTACACTCGATTTCTGGTATATGCATAAATTACAAACAAATTATAAATTAGCAATCGCATGTGTAAAATGCAATGTGAACGCCGAACGACATATGTTATTTGATTTAGAGGGATAATTATTACTTTTGTAGTTGATGTTTATAAGGGGTGTGATTGATTTTGTAAGTGTAGGAATATAGATGAAGCATTACATTTAAAGGTTCTATCTCTACATTTCAAATTTGTTACAAATTCGTACATATACATTTGCAAATCTTATATCATGAGTGATAGTTAATTACTTTTGTAGTTAATGTGGTTTGTAATTATTTGGGGGAAATTGTGTTTGTGTTGCAACGTGTTTGAGACAATGGTTACATCGGTTGTTTGGTTGGTTGGCTGTTGAAAAATCCATTTTTGTACTGTCGATAACATGTTGATAAGGGGTGTGATTGATAGTGGAAGTGTTGGATTATATATGAAACATTACATCGAAATGTTCTGTGTATACATTTAAATTTGTTACAAAATCGTAGATATGCAGTTGCAAATCTTATATCACGATATATGAACTAAACATGAATACATGAAGACCTTTGTACATTTAGAGAATTTATATCATGAATGGTAGCATTTTGTGGCCAATTTTATTTCCACTAAACATGAATACATTTGATACCCCTTGAATGGAACTGCCTCTTTGGATACAATAAGTGTTGAGTAAAGTAGTACGTGGAGGTGCTATCAAAGTAGAGGGTAGTATTTATGACGGGTTGTTTTGGTTGAGGGATAGTAGTCTTGACTCCTCCTTTCTTCTTGCTCCAAGTGTTGGTATGTGTGCCATTTTTGAGTACCTTTTGAATGAAAAAGGAGGTGAAATGCACATATTTAAAAGTGAAGGAACTATGGAGAAAGTTGTGAATGTCAAACCTTGCCTTTCAGTGGTTCCAATGTTGATAGTTGCTCTATGCAAAGTAAGTCCCTGGGACTTGTGGATAGTTAATCATCAGGCCATTTTATTCGGCAATTGTCTTTGATTCCCTCATGAAATAGGGGTATCCAAATATGTAACGGGTTGGAGGGATCCCAACATGGGCCAGTTGTATCTATCAAATTTGACAATAACAAATAAAGGTAATGTTGGTGGTAACATTGATGTGTCATAGAAAATGTCAGTGGTTGTCCCTGATTGTTGGAGGGATTCCAGATTCAATGTTATGTTTCATAACAATTGTTGTTGTATACTGGCTCCTATGCCACATTATGAGATTTAGAAGGAAGTAGTGAAATTGTGGGTGGGAACCAAAATGCCCATCATGTTAGCACATCAAATGTAGATTGTATTCATGCATTGGAACTTCTTTTGTGCGGCGTTGTTGCCACATTGTTTTTCCTGTTGGAAATAAAGTTGGGAAATCCATTGAGAAAAGGACTTCTATATTGTATTCATTTATTGGCGAGAGCCCAAGCTCTGGACATGGCATGGTAAATACGAATACATTTGATACATTCGATACCGAGGTGGATACATGAAGGTTGAGAAAAGTAGTAGTGGAGGTACTATCAAAGTAGAGGGTAGTATTTACTATGGGTTATTTTGGTTGTTATGGCAGTAATGTTGATGTGTTGTAGAAAATCTCATTGATTGTTCCTATAGCACCATTTACGAGGTCTGTTTCAACCCATAAATTAGCAATAAGCATGATTTTTTGTTGTTTGCATAACAGAACTTTAGAAACAGTAATATCCTCCTTTACTAATATTTGTGGAAATGTAGTCGTTTAACATGTGGATTGGGTTGAATTTGGCATATTATATTTGAGACCATGACCTACACAGAGAGCATGCTGAAAAGAAAGGGAGCAAGATTTTCAAATTTTGGGGCTCAGAGGTGATGTATTATGGGTTTTTGTGTTTGTATGTGTTAAGGTATATGTTATCTATGGTGATTCCCAGCCCCAATTGGTTTTTCGTAGTGCCCAATTTGGTAGATTTCAAATTTTGACTCTTTTTCAATGAACTTATTTAAATATGTGCTATTTCATTTGTTTTAGGGTTTGAACTTCCGATCAGCAGGTAAAATCTGGTTTTTCTTCCTGTGCAATATGATATTGGGTGTATAGTGGTTGGTGACACATTTGGTGGCATTCTTTGGGTTCTTGGGCTTAGGATGTGTGATTTTAAAGCTCCATTGGTGAGAAATAGTTTGTAATTCCCCCACCCTAACTTACTCCTGGACTCGCCAACTTCATCTCCTCATGGCGTGGCAGGTGGAGATTTTACTATGCGATGTGATGGAATCTGTTTTTTTATTTGACTTTCCTTATGTTCATCTCCCTTCCGCCATGGCATTAATGAACCCTGCACCATTTTGCTTGGCGTGTTCAATTTTCTCTCTGCATCGGTGGCGCACTCCACCGATTTTGGATTTGCAAATCACCTAATGTCTCCTTTCCGTCACGTGGTCTGCCTGTGGTTTCGTCAAAACCACGGATGCTTGCTGCGCTCCATCAATGCTGAAACAGACGTATTTGCCACGCGAAATGGGTGTGGTTTCTCAAAATCGTCTGTACAGACAGCAAAGCTGGTGAAGCGTAGAATCGGAATTCTCCTCGGAAAGTGGCGTGAGGAAGCTTTTGGCGTTTTGGCAAAGAGCTACAGGGATAGCGAGGCCGAGTCAATATATAGTGGCTGTGCCAAAGGCCATCGAGCCGGAGCTTAACAATGCATGGAGCGTTGTCTTCTTCTCACATGGCCGCGTGCAATGCCGCAAGCTCGTAATAGGCGTGTTACCTCCTCCTCTTTGGGTGCCTCGAGGTGTGTTCGGTCGTGATCCATGGCATAGCCTCGCAAAACTCCTATCTAGGCAAAGCATCGGGTCATAGTGAGGCAAAGGCCTTTTTGAGCGCTCCCAACCAAAGAGTTGTCCAACTTGTTGTTTTCTGCTCGCTTTGAATGCATCCTCAATTCGGGATTTCTCCTTTAAGATATTTTTATCAAAATCGATTAAGTGACAGGTGTGAGTTACTGCAGGAGACCCGATGAAATTTATTACAGATCCTCTCACGAGATCTTGCTTTTTCCATGATGTTACTCATGGAAGAGGATCTCATCGAGGTGGATTTGTTTCATATCTAATAATCTTGAAGCACGCTTGTTTTCATAAGAGAGCTTGTAGGTGGTCGATGAAGGATAGAGGAATTAGAAAAAAAAAAAAAAAGAACTTGGTGTAGTTAGATTAAAGCCAATAAAATGGCACATGCTTTTGTGTTGGTGACAGATCACACCCACAGTACGTAAGATCTATGCAATGTCGAAGAAAATGTCTTGGGAGATGAAGGTAGCAGGATATTCCTCAGATCCAGAGCTTGCACTGAGTCATTTCTCCAAAACCGATTCGTGACAGTGAGGGTGTTACCAACAGGCCTGATGAAATTTATTTACAAAGAGTCTCTATTGAGATCTTACTTGTTGTAGGATGTAACTCATGGAAGAGAATCATAAGGGCGTATCTGTTTCATATCGTAGTATTTATGAAGCACTTTTTGCTTTGCAATGATATGAGCATCTTCAACGAGTCACTATGTTGGCAGGCATAAAGGGTGCTGTTGGAATTATCACACCTTACAAGCTACAGCTGCAATGTTTGCACCGAGATTTTGATGTCTGTCCCCAAATCTAATGAAGGAAAAGGTTTATCCATCAATAAGATAGATGCCTACCGTGAGCTGGGAGTGTGATGTGAATCGCTTTATTTTGTGTCCAAGCTTCAAATCATGGGGTTGGCTTTGTAGATGATATTCGCCGCATGAATGTGGCACTGGCACGAGCTCGCAAAGCAGCTGCATTGAAGCAATCTAGTGACTGGTCAGCCTTAATTGAGGATGCTAAGTCTAAGGACTGTTTTATGGATATGGAGTCTGTACCAAGAGATTGTTTTTGGTTATAAGCCATCTCCTTTTGCTTTGTCTCAAACTAGGGCTGCTCCTAATATGAGAGCACCAAGGTTAGGAGGTCCAAATTAGAAACAATCAGATGCATATGGAGATGGTGGAGGTGTTTGGATGAATGACGAAGGATTAAGCTCAATTGCCAAAATGGGACCTACAGGTTCTAGGCTGATCTTGGAGCGGTGTTGGGAGAATGATGGCAAGCATTTTAGACCACCCACCCCGGGCCGTGAACTCCTACCTGTGCCAACATGAAGATGTTCGATGTTTGGGCGCACAACGAGCTTGAAGAAAATGGATTTAGGCTTCGGTTGGCGCCAGCAGGTCCCGCTCATCTTGTCATCGATCATGGGAGCTTAATCAGCACGATATTCTCTATACCATTAATTCTTATGCTGTTATTTAATTGAATCACTAAATAACTCTACTCTTCATATTATTGTCTCGTGTGATGGTATACTGTTTGGTTTCCAGCCTCCTTGCTCATTTGTATTCTTTTTTTTGGCGTTAGAAATGATCATACCGGTTGAAGCCTCTATATTGTTTCTCGGGTTTTAATAAATGTTAGTTGGGTGAACTTTGTTCTTAAGTCTAATAAAACAAAAAGAGGTGGGGGTCCTGTAATGAACACCCCCTAGTTCCTTATGTTGGTTTCACGATTTGAATGTTTTATCAAACATTGTTGTTGGACTCAACCTTATAGTTCTTGTCTTGTTCTTATTCTTGTTTCGGTTCGAGATCTTAGTTCCTGGGTTATGTCGAATATTTTGCGAATTAGGGATTGAGTACTGCAAGTGCATTGTGTATAGGTGAATGATGCTTTTCCTGCCTCTATCCTTTTCTTTTAGTTTCTAGTAACCCTTCCCGGTTGACTTGGTGTGTGCTTAGCTTGACTGATTATCGATTTGAGCTAAGTTGATATTACTTTCAACTAGGTTAGTTGCTTTTGTTTTTGTTTTGAATCGCTCAAGAAATACTTTTATTCTTCAAGTGTCATGTTTGATTTTCATAATTGATATCAATTCAAGTTCACCGCTTTGGAGATTGTTGTCTTTGGAACCACCTTCTCTCCTTGGTGACTCACAGTATGTCTTGAGGAATGTAAATTGAACCTATGGAATGTTTTCTTTGACGATACTCACATTTCTTTTGGATAGCTTAAAATGTTAGAGGAAATACTCTTTTTCGTACTTGTTTTGTTTCACACATGTTGGAGGATACGAGATCTACTCTGGATCATTATTGAGGAAATTTTCAAATCTTAAAATTGGGATGTTGGTTTTATGCATAAGAAATTACCCTACGTTTTGCTCCGTAAAGATGCTTAAATTTCATCCTCCCGTGACTCATAGGTTGGTGTGTTTGGAAACTCTTTGGTTGACCGGGTTTTCGTGGTGATCGCTGTATACGACCTCCTTGCTGTCAGTAGTAGAATGGTTATGTATTGACCGAAAGGTTTAAGTCAACTTGTTGTTGACTTGACGATCCTTTGAAGCTATGTATCTTGTGTCGTGTTCTTGCGAATGATTGAGTAACCCTCCGTAAGATTTATAATGGATATGTTTGGTCTTGTCAAGTTTGTCCTTTTCTTAATACATTCTCTTGATTAGAAGAAAGTCTAATGAAGGATTGTTAGGATAGGATGTGACCCATGCGAGGTCATTTGTGCGTTTCATCCCTTTCTTTCCATTTTTTTAATCAGATCGACATAAAATTAATCATTATAGGCACATCATCTTAATATTAATAAGTCATGTTGGTTTAGATATCCTCATGTCGATTGATTGTTTGGGATCTTCCAAAGGGCATAGTGAATCCTTGATTGGTGAACTAACTTAAACAAATAGGGATAGATTACGTTTGAAATTAATTCTCTTCTTGTAATTGTTTTTGTTTCAAATGTTATCTTGTTTAAATGACGGTCATTATTGTGATATGGGTGTAATTCACTATGATGTTTATTAACTCACTCCTATGTGAAAATGATAATTGAATAGAGTTAGTGCCATCCCTTTTATTTAGGCATTTTATGTTTTTGGACAGTTCTTTAA
This sequence comes from Taxus wallichiana var. yunnanensis, assembly GCA_018340775.1. NCBI lineage: Eukaryota > Viridiplantae > Streptophyta > Pinopsida > Cupressales > Taxaceae > Taxus > Taxus wallichiana. The sequence goes on from CM031242.1 coordinate 1,033,679,291, forward strand.
TTGCTCTTGTTTAGACTCTTGGATTATTGTTTTCTTCTTCACAAAGTGCTTTTCTTCCTTGAAACAGCTTAGATAACAACATATTGTCTTAATGTTATAGCTTTATCGTGCTTAGTTCTTGCGAATTGACATGTGCTAACAAATGTGCAGATGGATTATGCGAGTAGACTAGAAGAAAAGAGTGTAAAAGTTTCATCTGTACCATTATGAAGTTCCTTGTAAAAAAAATGTCCAATGTGTTGTAAATTGTGTAACATTGCTTGTAAAGAGTTGATATGACCTCTTGCCTTGTATTGTTTGGTAATGGTGAAATAAAGTGTCTTGTTTTTGTGTAGTTAAGCTTGAAATTATCCTTGTGAGAAATGGCATTCAATCTTTACATTGATATGAGTATTGTAAAACTTTGATCTTGAGAATAAATTATTAAGTTAAATCTTTCTAAGACTTAGCGACAATATTTCATAAGTAAAGAAAAATGAGTCGGTTAACCCTTAAAGAAGCTAAACAAAAATAATGATTTTATATTCAACAAATAAATGTAAAGGTGATCTATTGAAATCAAATAATTCCATGAGTGATCAAAATGAAAACATCCTTTGTGAGGTAAACTTTTATTAATCGATACCCCTAGCTAAACTAGCGAACACTATCCCTTTGGGGTGAACTCTTAAACAAGCTTAAAGGAAAACAATGGTTAGTTTCTGGAAGATATTAAGATTTAGTAAGTAGGAGAAGACTTTAAGTGAACTACTCTTCAGTGTATAAGAAATTAACTCAGTTGGTGAGATGAATTTGTGCAAACCATATATTGATTTCCTTCTGAAAACTTAAGTCATGAGCTAAAGGGCATCTTACCAAAATAAATAAACCCTAACCATTTCTTACTGTGGCTTGCCCTAGCCGTGAGTGTGTCATGTGGATTGGACTTTCATGTTGTCTTGTCAAAAGAAAAATAAATTGTCTTTGATAAGTGTGAACGCTTTCCGTCTGACCTTGTAGTCTTCCCGTAACAAATGATTCCAAGTGATGATTGTAGACCTTGTGACGACATGTTGTGGTCGTGGTTGAGTCAAAGCAAGTCAAAAAAGTTATCCTGTATTTCACCGTGTTGTTCTTGTGTTGGTAATTTTGGTGCGCTACACTTTGGTATCAGAGCGTAGGTTCATGCTCTCGAACCTATGGGCCGGATTGGTGTTGTATGGTGATGTTGCATGGTGGTGGTGGTGTTACATGATGATACTGCATGATGATGATGATGATTTATATTGGAAGAGTAATGTGCTTTAAGCGTGATGTGATTATTGTCGTAATTGTGATATTGTGAACGCACGTGATGTGTATGTCACTCAGTGCGTATTTGTCATCATGTTGATGTGTTGTGGATGGGAGTATTCTCTCTCCCTCTTGTGGATTCTATGAAGAGTTCACGTGTGAATTACTGCTTGTGATGTGTGAAAAGAATTATTATGTGGATGACGTAGTGTTGGAGCATTGTGGCATATTTGTGATATGTGGGTGTATCAATGTGTTGTATGACTAGTTGATGTTAAAAGAAACGAGTTGTATCATGATGTTTTTACCATGTTCAAGAAATGTGTGTACAACCATGTTATAAAGTAATTATTGTTATGTTGTGATGTTATTATGTTCATCATATATATGAGTTGTGTAATATGTAATGCTTCATGTTGTGATTTTGGGTCATACGGTGAGTGTATGAACCCTATCGTATTGTGATTGCACCTTGGGTGCAGAATGTGGTAAAGTGATGTATTGCGCCAGTGAATGTATAATTGTGATCTACTGCTCGTACCTACCCTACGTGAGACGTTATGGTAGCTATGTGTGTACCACCATGGTGTTAGTGATGTAGTTACATGTTATGTTGTGAGCCTTACACTAACCGACCCTGAGGGAGATCGGTAGAAGTGTATGTTAAGAGTGAGGAATGGTGTACCATGGGTCAATAACTCGAGTCAAAACTCAGTTTAGTAGATTACATGTGACTCTTTCCTCTCTCCCTATGTGGTTGTATGTATGCAACCCTAGTGTATCTATGACTATGTTTGGCCTTGTCGAAGAGTGGCGGGATTGATATATATATTTACGAGCTGAGGCTCGATGTTCCGAGTGCCAGCAACTCGTTGAGTACCCCTTTGGTGGCTAGATAAGGCCACATAGTTATCGTAATGTGACATTATTATAAGTTGATTTTATTCGTAAATTGAGCTTTTACTTTATTTTTGCAAGGACTAGCATCTTTTCTTGATTGCAATGCTTTACAATTTTGGGCATTTCCATGGTTTGTGGCACTAACATGGGGATTTCGATACTAACTTTGGCCATTTGGTCATTTATTTTAGCTTGATTTGGGGTCTTCTTTTAAATTTGGAATTTTTACCGCCTTGCCCTAGGCTTCATACATTGCCACTGCACTTTGACCGGATTGTTGTGTTGGTTCTAATGTCGTGATGTGTGGAATAGGGTCATGGGATGCACCATGGATTGGTTGGACCTATGGACCCGCTTCGTTGTATGGGGGTACGCCCCAAGGGGTACATATGACTAGCGGGTTATGGAGAACTACGCGTCATTATGTCACTTGGGTTAGGAGTGTCCAAACTCTGTGTGTCTTTGACCATGGGGACAACCGGCCTCCTTGAGGGAGGCAAATGAGTTTGAGGGAGGCATAAGAGTTTGAGGAGACATAAGAGACTCGAGGGAGGCATAAGAGTTTGAGGGAGGCATAAGAGACTTGAGGGAGGCATAAGAGTTTGAGGGAGGCATAAGAGACTTGAGGGAGGCATAAGAGTTTGAGGGAGGCATAAGAGACTTAAGGGAGGCATAAGAGTTTGAGGGAGGCTTATGATATTTGTCTCGTATGGTTGATGTTTCGGATATATGTTGAGTTATTGTGATGTTTGATAATGGTCTTTTGATGTATGTGTTACTCATGTCGATGGTTATGTGTTGTGATGTTGTGACATGTCATTGATTCCCTTGTGGACACTATGTACTTGTAGCATGATTTGTTGTTATATGAGTCCTTCATTGATGCAAATTGAGGAAATGTCTGGTGGATTGTAGTACTCTTTTGGTTGAGTATTTGGTATGTCAGTCATTGATGTGTGATGAGTACCTATGTTATGTGAAGTGTGCCTATTCTTTTCCGTAATTTGAGTAACCTTTTTGTGGTGTAATACAATCTTGAAGTATATACTTGTGTGCTTGTGAATCTGTCGTGTCTTGTGAACCTGATAGGGTGTTGTGGTAGCAGTTCATGTTGGGCACCCACAATAAAGAATAAACCAAAACTCTTCAATGATGAAATTTTAAAAGGAATTAAACTAAGAATAATGTTAACGGAAAGAAACTAATGAAAATAACAAACAAGAAAGAACTGCCAATCTTCACAGAACATTTAAAGTTAAAATTTCTACCAAATGTTCCTAAGGCTACCCTGTGGTCGTGCTTTAATCAGTTAAATTTTAAACCATAAAGTGTACTCCTCCTTTGCATATGTCATGTTGGTAACGTGTTTTTCTTTCCCTCTGTGTTATGTCGCATCGAGGACGATGCTTTCTTAAGGGGAGGAGAATGTAATGCCCCCCACCCTAACTTACCTGGACTCGGCCAACTTCATCTCCTTGGCGTGGCAGGTGGAGATTTTACTGTGCGATGTGATGGAATCTGCTTTTTATTTGACTTTCCTTATGTTCATCTCCTTCCGCCATGGCATTAATGAACCCCTGCACCATTGAAAGATAAGTGGGTTTTATCACATTGCTTGGCGTGTTCAATTTTCTCTGTCGGTGGCCGCACCCACCGATTTTCGGATTTGCAAATCACCTAATGTCTCCTTTCCGTCACGTGGTCTGCCTGTGGTTTCTGTCCAAAACCACGGATGCTTGCTGCGCTCCATCAATGCTGAAACAGACGATTTATTTGCCACGCCGAAATGGGTGTGTTTCTCAAAATCGTGTTGTACTGTGCACTACAAAGTGAAGCGTAGAACTGGAATTCTCCTCGGAAAGTGGCGTGAGGAAGCTTTTGGCGTTTTGCAGCAGCTACAGGATAGCGAGGCCGAGTCAATATATAGTGGCCAAGCAAAGGCCATCGAGCTGGAGCTTAACAATGCATGGAGCGTTGTCTTCTTCTGTTGGCCGCGTACAGCTGCAAGCTCGTGTAACAGGCGTGTTACCTCCTCCTCTTTGGGTGCCTCGAGGTGTGTTCGGGTCAGGGATCCATGGCATAGCCTGCAAAAACTCCTATCTAGGCAGCAGTCGGGTCATAGTGAGGCAAAGGCCTTTTTGAGCGCTCCAACCAGCAGGTTGTCCAACTTGTTGTTTTCTGTTCAGTTTTGAATGCATCCTCAATTCGGGATTTCTCCTTTAAGATACTTTTTATCAAAATCGATTAAGTGACAGTGTGAGTGTTACCAGGAGACCCGATGAAATTTATTACAGAGATCCTCTACTGAGATCTTGCTTGTTCCATGATGTTACTCATGGAAGAGGATCTCATCGAGGTGGATTTGTTTCATATCGGAATAATCTTGAAGCACAGTTTGCTTGCAAGAGAGCTTGTAGGTGGTCGATGAAGGATAGAGGAATTCAAAAAAAAAAAAAAAGAACTTGGTGTAGTTAGATTAAAGCCAATAAAATGGCGCATGCTTTTTGTGTTGGTGACAGATCACACCCACAGGCACAGAAGATCTATGCAATGTTGAAGAAAATGTCTTGGGAGATGAAGGTAGCAGGATATTCCTCAGATCCAGAGCTTGCACTGAGTCATTTCTCCAAAACCGATTCGTGACAGTGAGGGTGTTACCAACAGGCCTGATGAAATTTATTTACAAAGAGTCTCTATTGAGATCTTACTTGTTGTAGGATGTAACTCATGGAAGAGAATCTGATAGGGGCGGATCTGTTTCATATCGTGAGTATTTATGAAGCACTTTTTGCTTTGCAATGATATGAGCATCTTCAACGAGTCACTATGTTGGCAGGCATAAAGGGTGCTGTTGGAATTATCACACCTTACAAGCTACTGCTGAAATGTTTTCACCGAGTGTATTTTGATGTCGTCCCCAAATCTAATGAAGGAAAAGGTTTATCCATCAATAAGATAGATGCCTACCAGAGCCAGGAGTGTGATGTAATCAGTTTATTTTGTGTCCAAGCTTCAAATCATGGGGTTGGCTTTGTAGATGATATTCGCCGCATGAATGTGGCACTGGCACGAGCTCGCAAAGCAGCTGCATTGAAGCAATCTAGTGACTGGTCAGCCTTAATTGAGGATGCTAAGTCTAAGGACTGTTTTATGGATATGGAGTCTGTACCAAGAGATTGTTTTTGGTTATAAGCCATCTCCTTTTGCTTTGTCTCAAACTAGGGCTGCTCCTAATATGAGAGCACCAAGGTTAGGAGGTCCAAATTAGAAACAATCAGATGCATATGGAGATGGTGGAGGTGTTTGGATGAATGACGAAGGATTAAGCTCAATTGCCAAAATGGGACCTACAGAAGTTCTAGGGCTGATCTTGGAGCGGTGTTGGGAGAATGATGGCAAGCATTTTAGACCACCCACCCTGGCTGTGAACTCCTACCTGTGCCAACATGAAGATGTTCGATGTTTGGGCGCACAACGAGCTTGAAGAAAATGGATTTAGGCTTCGGTTGCTGTTGCAGGTCCCGTTCATCTTGTCATCGACTGCGGGAGCTTAATCAGGCACGATATTCTCTATACCATTAATTCTTATGCTGTTATTTAATTGAATCACTAAATAACTCTACTCTTCATATTATTGTCTCGTGTGATGGTATACTGTTTGGTTTCCAGTTCCCTTGCTCATTTGTATTCTTTTTTTTTGGCGTTAGAAATGATTGCATACCAATTGAAGCCTCTATATTGTTTCTGGGTTTTAATAAATGTTAGTTGGGTGAACTTTGTTCTTAAGTCTAATAAAACAAAAGAGGTGGGGGTCCTGTAATGAACACCCCCTAGTTCCTTATGTTGGTTTCACGATTTGAATGTTTTATCAAACATTGTTGTTGGACTCAACCTTATAGTTCCTGTCTTGTTCTTATTCTTGTTTCGGTTCGAGATCTTAGTTCTGGGTTATGTCGAGTATTTGCGAATTAGGGATTGAGTACTGCAAGTGCATTGTGTATAGGTGAATGATGCTTTTCCTGCCTCTATCCTTTTCTTTTAGTTTCTAGTAACCCTTCCCGGTTGACTTGGTGTGTGCTTAGCTTGACTGATTATCGATTTGAGCTAAGTTGATATTACTTTCAACTAGGTTAGTTGCTTTTGTTTTTGTTTTGAATCGCTCGAAGAAATACTTTTATTCTTCAAGTGTCATGTTTGATTTTCATAATTGATATCAATTCAAGTTCACCGTTTGGAGATTGTTGTCTTTGAACCACCTTCTCTCCTCGGTGACATGTGTATGTCTTGAGGAATGTAGTGAACCCTATGGAATGTTTTCTTTTGACGATACTCACATTTCTTTTGGATAGCTTAAAATGTTAGAGGAAATACTCTTTTTCGTACCTTGTTTTGTTTCACACATGTTGGAGGATACGAGATCTACTGGATCATTATTGAGGAAATTTTCAAATCTTAAAATTGGGATGTTGGTTTTATGCATAAGAAATTACCCTACGTTTTGCTCCGTAAAGATGCTTAAATTTCATCCTCCTGTGACTCATAGGTTGGTGTGTTTGGAAACTCTTTGGTTGACTGGTTTTCGTGGTGATCGTTGTGATACGACCTCCTTGCTGTCATTGTAGTAGAATGGTTATGTATTGACCAGAAAGGTTTAAGTCAACTTGTTGTTGACGACAGATCCTTTGGAAGCTATGTATCTTGTGTCGTGTTCTTGCGAATGATTGAGTAACCCTCCTGTAAGATTTATAATGGATATGTTTGGTCTTGTCAAGTTTGTCCTTTTTCTTAATACATTCTCTTGATTAGAAGAAAGTCTAATAGAAGGATTGTTAGGATAGGATGTGACCCATGCGAGGTCATTTGTGCGTTTCATCCCTTTCTTTCCATTTTTTTAATCTGTACTGACATAAAATTAACTGTTATAGGCACATCATCTTAATATTAATAAGTCATGTTGGTTTAGATATCCTCATGTCGATTGATTGTTTGGGATCTTCCAAAGGCATAGTGAATCCTTGGATTGGTGAACTAACTTAAACAAATAGGATAGATTACGTTTGAAATTAATTCTCTTCCTGTAATTGTTTTTGTTTCGAAATGTTATCTTGTTTAAATGACGGTCATTATTGTGATATGGGTGTAATTCACTATGATGTTTATTAACTGCTCCTATGTGAAAATGATAATTGAATAGAGTTAGTGCCATCCCTTTTATTTAGGCATTTTATGTTTTTGGACAGCTTCTTTAATTGCTCTTGTTTAGACTCTTGATTATTGTTTTCTTCTTCACATGTTGCTTTTCTTCCTTGAAATTGAAGCTTAGATAACAACATATTGTCTTAATGTTATAGCTTTATCGTGCTTAGTTCTTTGCGAACCGACATGTGCTAACAAATGTGCAGATGGATTATGCGAGTAGACTAGAAGAAAAGAGTGTAAAAGTTTCATCTCGTACTCATTATGAAGTTCCTTGTAAAAAAATGTCCAATGTGTTGTAAATTGTGTAACATTGCTTGAAAGAGTTGATATGACCTCTTGCCTTGTATTGTTTGGTAATGGTGAAATAAAGTGTCTTGTTTTTGTGTAGTTAAGCTTGAAATTATCCTTGTGAGAAATGGCATTCAATCTTTACATTTATATGAGTATTGTAAAACTTTGATCTTGAGAATAAATTATTAAGTTAAATCTTTCTAAGACTTAGCGACAATATTTCATAAGTAAAGAAAAATGAGTCGGTTAACCCTTAAAGAAGCTAAACAAAAATAATGATTTTATATTCAACAAATAAATGTAAAGGTGATCTATTGAAATCAAATAATTCCATGAGTGATCAAAATGAAAACATCCTTTGTGGAGGTAAACTTTTATTAATCGATACCCTAGCTAAACTAGCGAACACTATCCCTTTGGGGTGAACTCTTAAACAAGCTTAAAGGAAAACAATGGTTAGTTTCTGAAGATATTAAGATTTAGTAAGTAGGAGAAGACTTTAAGTGAACTACTCTTCAAAGGTATAAGAAATTAACTCACTTGGTGAGATGAATTTGTGCAAACCATATATTGATTTCCTTCTCAAAACTTAAGTCATGAGCTAAAGGGCGTCTTACCAAAATAAATAAACCCTAACCATTTCTTACCGTGGCTTGCCCTAGCCGTGAGTGTGTCATGTGGATTGACTTTCATGTTGTCTTGTCAAAAGAAAAATAAATTGTCTTTGATAAGTGTGAACATTTCCGTCTGGCCGACCTTGTAGTCTTCCCCGTAACAAATGATTCCAAGTGATGATCAGAACCTCGTGACGACATGTTGTGTCGTGTTGAGTCAAAGCAAGTAAAAAAAAAAGTTATCCCGTATTTCACCGTGTTGTTCTTGTGTTGGTAATTTTGGTGCGCTACATAGTTCAACAAGGTGCATGTGTATTTTTTGTGTGTCAAATATTTACGGATTTACAAGGTATTAACATGTGGAGAAATAGACTCCTTGATTTGGGTGGGTGCGTATGTCGGTTATAATTTTGAGTAGATGAGGCTCTGAGTACAAATGGTATTCCATTTTTATTAGGATGTCCAAGTTCACTGTTGGGTTGTAGAGAAATTATCCAGTAGGGAATAGATGTTTTTGTTATTTTGATTGTATTTAGTAGAGGTTTTGCATAATTGCAGGGCATTGAGATGTCAAGAAACAATGTGCTTGATACTTGATTCTAGATGTGTTCCTTGATTTTGAATTTGGATTGGTGAGTTTCATGGCTCAAAATGCCAGCCCATGTTTATTAGGATTCTTGAGTTCATAGCTCAAGTATAGAGAAATTCCCTAGCCATGAGTAGTTGTTATTATTTTTTTGGTTGTATTAAGTAGATATTGTACAAAGTTTCCTTGTATTAAGATATCAAGATACAATATCGTTGGTTATGGGGGAATTTTACTTGATTTTCATTTTTTCTTGGTTAGGCTTATGTTTTAAATGTTACCCATGCTTATTAGGATGTTTTATATCTCAGTAGACCGTTTTCTGGAAAATTGGATTGATAAATTTATTTATAATTGTACGCTTCCTTTTTTTGGGGCTGGAATTAATCATTTTGGGGTTGGATTTTTAAGTTTATACATAGAAGCTCATTTCATTCGGTTTGTGTAGATTATTTTGTTTGGGGGAGAGGTTTGACATATTCAATACACATATTGAGAGAATTCTTGGAGTTGAAGCACATTCGGTGAGCAAGATGATGGCAGAAACTACTTCAGAATCAGTGCGAGAGGTTGTTGGTAAAGCACAAAGAAGCCCAAAATCTGATCAATTATGATAATGAGAATAGCAGGATGGCAATTAAGGAAGAAGGGGAGCCTGAAGTTCTGCATGATGGACTTAATTTTGGCCAATTCATGTTAGTTGGCTCTGTTGCTGGCATGGTTGAGCATACTGCTATGTTTCCAATGGATACATTAAAAACTCGCATGTAAATGCTGGCTAGTTCAGGTGGTTCTGCTCATTCGGGTGTGGGAAGAACCCTTAGGTGTATAATGAAATCCGAGGGGGCTCTTGGACTCTATAGAGGCATTGGAGCCATGGGTCTAGGAGCTGGACCTGCTCATGCTGTGTATTTTTCTATGTATGATGTTTGCAAGGAGAAATTGGGAGGCAACAGACATGGTCACCATCCTTTTGCCCATGTTGCATCTGGAGTAGTAGCTACTATTGCAAGTGATGCAGTGTTTACACCAATGGATGTGGTGAAACAGAGGTTGCAATTGAGAAGCAGTCCATATGGGGGAGTAATGGATTGTATAAAGAGAATGTTGAGGGAAGAGGGTTTTGGAGCATTTTATGCTTCCTATCGAACTACTGTGGTAATGAATGCCCCTTTCACTGCTGTTCATTTTGCAACTTATGAAGCTGCCAAGAAAGTCCTCACCAAATTTTCTCCAGAAAACGCAAGTGAAGAGCACCTACTTGCTCACATCACTGCATGCAGGCTAGCTGAGCTCTAGCAAGTGTTGTGACAATGCCACTTGATGTGATCAAGACCCGGTTGCAATGCCAAGTCTGAATCCTCTTCTTTAATAATTTAGTATTAGTCTTGAATTTAGATTTTCATGAACGGTATGGGAAACAGAGAGACTTTATAATTTTTCCTGAAGTTCAATTTCTCAACTTGAAAGTTTCGAATCATTGATATAAGCCTTACCCCATAATCACTTATAGAAACTTACCTTGTATAAACAAGGAATTAATTCCAATCCAGAGTTAAAATCCATTTGATTCGCTATGATTTTTGGGATATATAATATCTATGTTGTTATCTTTTTATATAAGTTATGATGAAAAATTACAGTGCTCATTATAAAGATTTATTGAATTGGTTTTCTTTTTGAAAATTACTTACACTCACTCTTAGTCATGAAGCTACTTGCTCTCTTACTCTTTCATTGAAAATGGGGCTAAATTAATTATATTCATATATCATTTACCAAACTGTTCCTGTTAGCACCTGTGGAGAATTTCATCTATGTTCTTTTTAGTCTGAGCTTGTCATCAATGTTGCTGTCGAGGTTAACTATTCCATATGCTTTCGTCTTCTTTTCTATTTGTTAGACATCAGTTATCCCATTTTTATGGCAGTAGCTATCTCTAAAAGCTATCTAGAGTACAACTAATAAGACCTAAAATTATATTAGAATAGCTTTTTCGTTGGCATACATTTTTCCATTCACTAGTTTGTATTTACTGATTACAATTGGCTTTCATTAGATTGAATTCGAGGATATTCAGGGCCCCAGAACTTCCAGGTTTTTGATACAAAACATATTAAGTTCTTGAATTTAATATAGTTGTAGAAACGTCCATTGGAGTAAATACCTCTCCCCTGCATCTTTTTTATACCATTGGGCTTGGTATTGGTGATCTCCTCAACCTTCAATCACCATAAACAAACAGAACACATAAAATCTACCATTCTGTCCTCCAATGGCGTTCTTGCCGAATCCAAGGGCACAGTAAGAAATGGAAGCATGCGAACTGTTTGACAAAATGCATGCCTGAAAGATATTTGGTCTCAATGACTGCAATGACATCTTAATCAAACTTATTGAGCAGATAGTTCTCTGTTCTTTTAAGTGGACCTGTTTTAATCTCTATTTTGTTTGTATTTGCAGGTAGGCTATCTTAGTTGTCCGGGTTTACGGCATTCTAAACTATCGTTTGCCAATTGGTTAGGTGTTATTTCTTGTGAAACGTCATGCATTATGCAAGCTATTGGATTCAATAAGTCCATCTTCGATCCTATTAATTTCTACTGTAAAGGTTATCTTAATTCCAATTCTAGAGCTCAAGAGTGTAATGCCCCATTTGGCGTACCCTAGTCCTTGTTTCGGTGACCCTGTTGCTAAACATTGAACATTTGCGAGTGCTCTCATTAGTCGTTAGATGACTTCTTCCTTTTCACAGAGAAGGATTAGCATCCTTTGTCTCCGTCTTGCCTCCTCTTTTTGTTGTCATTTTCCTCTGGTTGTAGACCTCGTAGTGTCCTTTATGAATACCCTGTTAAAGGCATATCGTGTTCTATTATTCTAGTAGAGGGATGGAATGATGTTTTGGTGTGTTAGGATGTGTTCGGTTAAAGAGGAATATCCATAATAATAATAATAATTTCTTTCTCTTTTGTCGAGCTTGACTTCCAATCGCTACGATTATAATTAATAACTATTTTAAGCTACAATAATAATAATAATAATAATAACATTACTATTGTTATTATTGTCGATTGGTGATTATATTTTATTTTCAATTGTTATCAATTTTAAGTATTAATTATTATCGTTAAGTTTTTTGTTATGTTGTCGGTCGCTCCCGTAGACCGAGCCTCAGGTTCACGCAATCGAAGAGGATGTCTATTATTGTTGCCTTGGTTAGCCATTCAAATGTGTTGCCTTAAAAACTACAACCTCTAGTCTTTTTCCCTTGGCTCCATGCAAGCTTAAAATTAATGGAAAAGAGTTGCATTCGCCTACCTTCATGCCATCCTTTATGGCCATCTATGCGACCTGCCTAGCGTGAGAGAGAAGTTGTTCCACGAGTTGTTGTTTTGTCCTTTTTGGCAAGTGGTGTGTGGTTGGGCGCCTCCACCAACTATCTTCATTGTTTGACAGACTTACTTGTTCACCAATCTACCTTGACTTATAACCCTGACACCTGCCATTGCATTAAAAAAACCCCCTGCACCTTCTTGGCGTGTTCAAATGCTGCAACAGATGAATTGCATTGGCGTGTTCTGGACAGTGGATTCATTGATGGTGAAATGAAGGTCTATCGCCCTGATGTTGCGTGGGTGGGTGTGGATTCTCAAATCATGTTGTACAGGCAGTTTCAGTGGAGCGTAGAACTGAACTTTTCCTAGGAAAGTGCCGTGAGGAAGTATTTGGCTATATGCAGCAGCCTACAGTAAGCGAGAAGTAAACTTATCCCATAAAATCGGTGGCCTCCAGAGAGAGCTAAGTGCGACAAAATGGCTGCAGGCGATCCCAAGGAACCGTTGGTGTTGTTCCTGATGTTTTGGTTGCACGCGACCACAGTCGAGATCATTGGTTGCAAAATCTTGCAGCTGTAGTAGAAGAACGAGATAAAGTTTTAGTTGAGTTGTCTTGCCTTTTCATTTTGGAATAATGGGCGGAACCTCCTTTTGTTACAGTCGCAACATTTTCTTGGCCCCTTGTTGGCTTATCCTCCCTACCTGTGCCTCCCAGAGGATTCTGGAATGAGGTGGGGACACCCAGCCAGAAGAACAAAGGAATTTCGACCTAAGGATAGTTGCTGCTGCTCTGGGAGGTGTCCTTGCGGCTGGTAGAGACTGGAAATCAGGCATGTTGCAGTTTGTAGAAGCCTTCGTGAGCGCCTCCAACCAGCAGGTCGTCCAACTATGTTGTTATCTGTTCAGTATCGACTGCATCCTCAATTCGGGATTCTCCTTCAAGGTACTTTTTTATCAAAATCATTTAAGTGACAGTGAGAGTGTTACCAGGAGACCCGATGAAATTTATTACAGAGATTCTCTACTGAGACCTTGCTTGTTCTGCGATGTAACTCATGGAAGAGGATCTCATAGGGGTGGATCTGTTTCATATCAGAATATTCATGAAGCACATTTTGCTTTCTTTGCAATGATATGGGCTTCTTCAACGAGTCACTGAGTTGGTAGGCATAAAGGTCTCTGTTGGAATTATCATACCTTACAAGCTACAGCTGTTATGTTTGCACCGAGAGTTTGATGTTGTCCCCAAATCTGATGAAGGAAAAGGTTTATGTATCAATACGGTAGATGCCTTTCAGAGCCAGGAGTGATGTAATCCTTATGTCTTGTGTCCGAGCTTCAAACCATGGTTGGTGTTTAGCTTTCTAGCACAAGTGCTCTCGACTGAGTGGTAAGCAGCCTCGACTCTCACCCCCAAAGCAATGCATTGATCAAGCAATCTAGTGTTTGGACAGCCACCTATTGCATTCTTCTAGTCGTGCCTTCAAAAAGGGAATCCCGTGTGGTATAATACAAGAAAAGACCAAAGTAGTAGAGGATTAAGCGGAGGGCGTGTGGTCAGTAGCAGTCCTCACTGGATGTACACCACCGGTGGATGTGTTAAAACAAGTAAGATAGACTAACCATATACATAATATGCTAATCTAATAAACCTCTTGAAATGAAACTTTTCTTTCTAGAAATTGGTTTAAATTTGTGATTTTGTGGATTTGTGTTCGTATATGGTTAACAGCTTTGTTACTTCTAGGATTTGCCTCTGTTGGTTGTTCTTGTTGAAGTGATCAAACCCATTTATATATATATAAAAAAAAACAAAGGTTCTCATATATATATATATATATGCTTATATTGATCATATATATATATATATATATATATATATATATATATATATATAATATATTACTTTTAAAGTTACTTCCTTCTGCAAAAATGTCGTTGTTTCTTTTGTGAACCTGGGTATGTAATCGCCCCTGGAACGTTGCAGCTTTGACTAGTATTGGGTTCCTTTTATGTTGTTGCCCTAGAGGAAAATATACGCTAAGTTAATTTTATTTTATGATAAGCTTGATTATGCACTTCGTGTATTGTGCAAATTATTAGGGCATTTGGAAATTAGAAGTTCAATATATATGCTTGTTAAGAAGGAAGTTTTGGACCGAAAATATGCCCTGGGTTGATAGAAGGGCATAAATTATTGATAGAACCCCATTTGATTCTACTCTTTCTATGAGTAAAAATTGATAAAATTAATGACCTTTATGGTGTTAAGATATGGTATGTCGATGATTCCTTGTGTGATCGATTTAATTATGTATAGACATAATGCCTTGATGGAGTAAGGTATTATCTTTCACGGTTCGTGAAAGTTAAGGTTTTCATCAACTGCTTAAGGTAACATGAAGTTCCTTAATTTAGTCAAACTTGTTTTGTACTTCCTTCTTGATGAGTGACCTTTCATTACAAATTTAGAATGATTGTGATGGAAGGTCGTGAATATATTTTGTTGTCTAAAAAGGGAAAAGAAGCTATGGAATAGTTTGTATATGTATCGAACGTAATAATTGTAATTACATCGTTATAGAAGTTCATTATTGGAGGATATCTATCTTCAATGGTATATTATGTGTTTAATCACTGCATAGGTTACCATAAACTTAGTGATGAGATGTAAATTAAGGAGAGTTGAGAGACTTTTTTCTTGTATACATCGTTTATGATATTAGGAAGTGAGTTGACGTTGGAAAATTTCAACCAAGTCTAGATTCATGGCTATGTTCCTCTAGAACGGGAGGGTTATAAATCTAAAGTATTATGAAAATTGCAAGGATGTGTTTAGAATGCTAGATTGCCTACTCAACTTGGGTATTAATGAGGCTTGTCACTATTCCGGCCCTGGTTATGTTCAGTAGGTAGGCTGTTAGACAATGCCTATTCCGGACATTCTTATCGTCCTTTCCACTCATCCTTATTAGCTATGAAGTCACTTATTACCTAAGATATAATGGTTGTGGGTTTGAATATAAGATTTTCATCCTTTAAACCTTTTTTATTACATGATGGAAATCGTTGTTTGTTTCTAATTAGGCTCCCTACGGAACGATTACAAAACTCTAAGATCGGTCTGGTTTTTATCTTTTGACTTCACCTAATGTTGATTGATGGGTTATAAATTTCAATCATGTAATCTACGGGATTACATGATTGAAATCCTAATACTCTCAACTCTTGTGTCTAATCATTTAAATTTCATAGTCTTGTCGGTTGTAGTTTTCATATAACTAAAATTTATGGATTTCTTCTTAGTTGATATGTTGAAAATTATATCTTGTTTCAAAAGGTTGTTAGAGGTTAGAACTTTGATCCATTTCTTGAAATAGAATGTTTCCTTTCATGGTATTGTTAGCTAGTAGCTTATTGTTGCTATGTATAGTCTTATCTTGCTCGCTCTTAACCGACTCAGTTATTAATTGTTGCAATGGCTTATGTGGTTAGATGATGGAAGAACTTGTAGATTACTGCATCAATCTTGGTTATGATGTTCCTTTGTACGAATGAGTTTTATGTTATATAAATTTGGAAAGGGCCTTTGGACATTTTAGAAGAAGGGTCAGTGCCTTTGTAAATGTATTGTAGAGTTTTGTTGTTGTCAGAATCAAGCAAACTTTGGTTTGTTTGGTTATCACGTGAAAGATGAAATTTGATTACCGCTTGGTTACGGGATAATCTAGTGTATTTTTAATCCTTAGAATAGTAGCGGGGCATGTCCCATGTTATTACTCTCTTGCTCCCTAGTCATGGTTCAATAGAGATGGTATGTCCCTTTGGTTTGTGCATCATGTTGGAATGAATTGATGTAACCTTGTTTTGTTTTCGCAAACGAGTACTGTTAAACTTTGCTCTTGAGTTAAAATGTTGAGTTGTAAATCCTTCTAAGGCATAGTAGCAATGAGTTTGTAAGTACTATGAAGTGAGTTGGATAGTCCTTATAAAAGTTAAACTAATAAACATTATCCTTTTACGGTGAAACCTTAAATGATCTCATGGTGAAATCAATGGTTAGATTTTAGAAGATGATAGGATTTAATAAGTAGGAGGGAAATTGATTAATAAAACCTTAAATATCTCTCTATCGTTTGAAATGTTTTCCTTTGTCAAACTTAATTAAGTGAAGTCTAGATGGAACATTTAACCAATCTTGATAAACTCTTAACCTCAATGAAAGACTGATAGTAAACAATGTGACCCTGAAGCTAAATTCTGTTGTCCTGTTCTGTTAACCCTTGCCTTGATTCATGGTGATATTTCTTGAGCAAGGTCAAAGTTTGATCCTTAAACAAGAAGGTTATTGTTATGAACCCTAAGCGGTACTTTCCACTCAATCGGAGCTTATGCCTTCACCTGTGCAATAGAGTTGTGGAACATGTGTTAGTGGCTTGAGTAAGATTAATTAACCTTGTAAGAAATGGAAAATGTTCTAAAATCAAATGAATAAAAAGCTTTGGACATAAAATTGATGATCCTAGTTTAGAAAGCTTGGCCTTAAGCTATTTAGCCAATAGTTGAAAAGAAAGAAGTTCTCCCTTGTGAAAAGAATTGTGTGAATCATTACATGAAATTTTATAAGGACGTAAGATAAGAATGAAGAGACATTTTAGTAAACAAGAAAATTTAACAAGAATTTCCTCATGGGATGCCCTAAATGTAAGTGTGTCATGTGGTTGGACTTCCATGTTGTCTTGTCAAAAAAAAAAAAAAAAAAAAAAGTATGTATTGTCCTTGATAGGTGTGAACGTTTCCGTGCTGACCTTGTGGTCTTCCCCGTAACAAGTGGTTCCTAGTGTTGGTTGTAACCTTGTGACGACATGTTGTGTCGTGTTATGTGTCAAAGCAAGTCAAAAAAATTATACTGTCTTTTTCCTACGTTGTTTGTGTGTGTGATTTTGGGTCGCTTCAAAGAGATTGCTATTATCTTTTCTCATAAAGAGCTTGTCAAAGGGCTCTGTAAAGGTACAAATTAGTATCAGGTGGTTGTATCCAGAAACTTCCACCCTGGTACAAATTAGTAACTGGTTGTTTTGATCCCAATCCTAAAACTCTATAGATTCTTATTATTGCCGAAGGGTACAATTTTGTTTCTGCATATTTTCTGAGTATTGTGAGCGTGTACAATTTAGTGAGCGCTTATATATTTCTATTTTCAGTCCATAGACCTTAAAAACAGGAGAATATTTTCAAGGGTACAAATTACGTAGTGTCCATATTCCCAATTTCAGTGCATAGACCTATAGAGCAGGAGAAAAAATTCAAGGGTACAAATTAGTAAGTGCCCATATTCCCAATTTCTATCCATAGAACTAAAAAAGAAGAACAAATTCAGCCTAAAACAGGAATGGAGCACACCTTTGTGCTAAAGCATGTTGTGGGTGCTTCAAATATGCTCAATGCTCAAACCCCATGTCGCTCTCTCAGATCAATCTCATTAGCTACCCTCTTCCCTTCAAGAGAATCCATAAAACCCACCCATAAACTCTACTTAACAAAAAGAAAATCTTACTCATTGACAACCGGCAATTTAAATGGAAAAAAATGTCTTAAACACCGTTCAACAATCTGTTCTGCAGTAGCAGAACGCTTTACACAAACACCTGAAATCAATTTTTATGAAGATATGCCTACAAGGCTTAACAAGATTTTGGCTGAATTCAAAGCACTGGAGGATCCCCGTGATAGGGTCATGAGGCTTTTGGACTATTCTTCATTGCTTCCACCTCTGCCTCAATATGAGCGCATTACTTTAAATAGAGTGATGGGCTGTACAGCCCAAGTATGGCTTATCGCCGAGCTTGGTAGTGATGGAAGAATGTATTTTGGTGCAGACAGTGATTCTGAGATCACCAAGGGCTTTTGTTCATGTTTGATTAGTTGCCTGAATGGATCCTTGCCATAAGAGGTGCTAAAAGTTAAGACAGAGGATTTGTCTAGTATAAATATTGGTGTGGCTGGTGGAGCCAACTCCAGGGCCAATACTTGGCACAATCTCTTGATTAGCATGCAGAAGAGGATACGAGCCATATTGGCAAAGAACTCAGGGAAGTCTCCTGTTGAGGCTTTTCCTTCCTTGCTCATAACTGCTGGAAAGACATTTCTGCCCAAGGGAGTTTTGCAGAAGCCCGGGATAAAAATTTTCTTCATGTCGTTTTGGATTGTTGCAAATGTTTAATTGATAGTTTTTTCTGTTCTTAGTTTTAGTATTAGATACTTATTTTTGGTTTTTGGAACTCTCTCTCTCTCTCTACCACTTCTACATGGTATGGTAACTTGTTGTACTTTCGAGTCCTAAAAAATCTGCTTTAGTCTTTGGTGGGTGTTAATATAATTTCTTAGTCCCAATTGAGGGTAGCAATAGAGCTTTCTATATACTTTCCATCTTCTGCATCTGGTTCTAAGACAAGGGCACCGTGCAGGCACTTATTACTCATAAGTAAAAAGGATATTTATATTTAATCTGTTATTTTATGAGTAGAGTGGGAAGGGAATAGAGGGCATTGCCATTAGAACCAAAATAGGTTGTTACTAAAAGGGGGCCTTTAATTCTTTCTTGGTCATCCCTCACGACTATTTCAACTTTAAGCATAGTACCCTGGAAACTCTGGTACAGAAATGCCAACCCTGACCTGTACCCCAATGTCTGGGTGAAGTTGTTATTTTTTATGTATAATCTGGCTGTACCCTTATTCATGTACCCCTTGTACCCTAAATTAAAAATGGTGTCGTCTTCTTGCCCCTGTACTTGGGCCTGTCCACCACTATGTCTCCTTGTGACTACAATCCGAGGAAGCAGGGTCTCTTCCAAATGCTAAGATGCTTCTTAGAAGTGAGGGTTTCAGGTGATTGATTTAAAGATTGGGTTATGACTCTCACCTCGCTCCCTCAGCCACCCTTCCACTTTCAATAAAAGCAGAGGATATATTCTCCTTGGCGGAAATTAAAAATCCTATGGCATGCTTCTGATATGCATCTGAAGTCCTGCAATGTCTTTCTGAGATAGAGCTAAACTTGCATTCCTGTAGAAAAAGAGGTCGTTTAGACTCGGGACTAGTTTCCATTTCATCCTACATGCACTTCCACTTTAAGAGCATTATGCTTGCTACTCAAAATTATTTGTAAGTGGTCTTGCTGCGGTTTATCTGGGTATATGCCTTTACCTTTCCATGTCACAGGCGTAATGTTCTCATTAGCTGGATCATCTATTGTGTCTTTGTTTCTAGAGTGTTTACATTCTGTTTATAATGTTTGTAGGCAAAATATTTGTCACCTGATGCCTCCAAGGTTGCAGAGCTTGTCGACGCCTTGAAGGAAAAGCAAATTGGAGTCGTGGCACATTTTTACATGGATCTGGAGGTTCAGGGTGTTCTTGTAGCTGCCAAATAGGAGTGGCCACATATCCACATTTCAGATTCACTGGTAATGGCAGACCGGGCTTTGAAAATGGTAGAAGCTGGTTGTAAAACGATTGCAGTGCTCGGTGTTGATTTCATGTCTGAGAATGTTCGTGCAATCCTGGATCGCGCAGGCTTTGAAAAGGTCAGTTGCATATCAATTTACAAAGAAATGCATGTTGAACACACAAGTGCTACATGAACTCTGTTCTCTGATTTGCTAAACTTATGTGATCTTTCTACAAATTGCAAGACTGATAATAAGCTTTTATGTGCCAGGTTGGGGTATATAGGATGGCCAGTGAAAAGATTAGTTATTCATTGGCAGATGCTGCAACAAGTCCCAAATATCTGCAACTTCTCTACATGTAATCTACATCAACACTTCTCTGCAAACAAAAGCTCAATCTCATGAACTTCCCTGATGGTGTCCACCACCCAAACTTTCCCAATGCAGTGTACAAACCAGGGCAGATCTACCATCATACTATTATCCTACAGTGACATAACGTGCAAAGTGGAAAAACTTCAATAACAGAGCTTTGTAAGCCTCATATTTAAATATGAAGCAGTAGAACTATTGGGGAAACAAGTTCTCTTTCAATACGTGTTCGCAGGGGCTGCTTAAGACCCTAATGAAGCATGTAAATACTTACCAGATTCATGGTCAGAGGACAAACTGCCACTTTCAACAATGCAACAATGCAATTTGATTTACTGGCAGGTAACATCTAACAGCTTGATGGAATGTCTGAAGCGGAGGGCAACCCATGGACTGCAATATTCACAAAACAAGTGCATATTCTCCTCACAAATTATGATGACTCCAATACAGCTGGCAGGAGAGGAGCGTGGAAACAACATGGGTCGGGTTAACAACACTACGAGCAGAGTGAGAGCTCTTACTCAATCTCAAGTGCGTTGGAGAACAAACCCTTCAACACTAATCCCTGGGCGTGGAACTACTGATCGACCATGGCAGGAGGCTCTGTCTACTATTCAATCCACCACAGTGCCGAAACAGTGACCCTCAACCATCACTAGGGGAAGATGTAGATTTCAATAAATACCCACTGTGTATAGTCTCTGGCGCGAGAGTGGAGGTCATTCCGAGTAGGCGCCCATGTATACTAACATGCATTATGTAACGCACCAAAAATACCAACACAAGGACAACACAAGAAATATAGGATAACTTTTTTTTTTTTGACTTGCTTTGACTCAACACGACACAACATGTCGTCACAAGGTTACAATCAACACTTGGAATCATTTGTTACAATGGAAGACCACAAGGTCAAAGACGAAAACATTCACACTTATCAAGGGCAATTTATTTTTTTCTTTTTGACAAGACAACATGGAAGTCCAACCACATGACACACTCACATGGCCTAGGGCAAGCCACAGTAAGAAATGGTTAGGGTTTATTTATTTTGGTAAGATGCCCTTTAGCTCATGACTTAAGTTTTCTAAGGAAATCAATATATGGTTTGCACAAATTCATCTCACCAACCGAGTTAATTTCTTATACACCAAGAGTAGTCCACTTAAAGTCTTCTCCTACTTATTAAATCTTAATATCTTCCAAAAACTAACCATTGTTTTCCTTTAAGCTTGTTTAAGAGTTCACCCTAAAGGGATAGTGTTCGCTAATTTAGCTAGGGTATCGATTAATAATTGTTTACCTCACAGAGGATGTTTTCATTTTGATCACTCATGGAATTATTTGATTTCAAATAGATCACCTTTACATTTATTTGTTGAATATAAAATTATTATTTTGTTTAGCTTTATTAAGGGTTAACCGACTCATTTTACTTTACTTATAAAATATTGTCACTAAGTCTTAGAAAGGTTTAACTTAACAATTTATTCTCAAGATCAAAGTTTTACAATACTCATATCAATGTAAAGATTGAATGCCATTTCTCACAAGGATAATTTCAAGCTTAACTACACAAGAATAAGACACTTTATTTCACCATTACCAAACAATACAAGGCAAGAGGTCATATCAACTCTCTTTACAAGCAATGTTACACAATTTAAAACATATTGACATTTTTACAAGGAACTTCATAATGGTATAGATGAAACTTTTACACTCTTTTCTTCTAGTCTACTCGCATAATCCATCTCGCACAAATATTAACTAAAGTCACTTAAAGAACTCGAGCATGTTAAGGCTACACAATGCAATAAGAAGCTAACAATTAACAATATCAAAAAAAAGAATATTCTAAATTCGTAAATGAATTAAAACACAACTCACAACTCCAATATTAATCTCATGAGAGAGAAAACTAAATCATCCAACAAGGAGAAAGTCCAAATACTAGTAAGAACAAAATTACATAAATCAAGGCAAGACCTTATGGGTTGGGAACAAGAAAGTCAAGAGTGTTGATATCTCCTTCATGTAATGCTATGGGTTACGTGATTGGAATCCAAAATTTACTCCATCCAACTAAAGGGGTCCAAGAGAAGACAAAGCGTACTAAATATGATCGTAGGCGCGAAGCAAAAAAATGACGTTATCCAATTCTTCCAGGGGGCTTCAAAGTAATATGGGTTCGATGCCCTTAAAAGAACACAACTATAGTTTTGGTTTTAACCAAGGAGTTTACCACTACCTCCTTATCGGATTTCTTAAAACGTAGTACTAGTTAACCAAAACAAATCCACTTTTCCAAAAGCGTACGAAAGAGACACATCCATTATTCTACCAATGCACCCTATCCTAATCGTCAACTTCTCTACATAATATAAGGGAAGACTAAACCCAAAAGTCGTCAATAATTATTATATAATTCAGATAATGTCAATAAACATTAAAATAAAAATTGATTTCCCTAACAAGGCCACAAAATGGGACCTTTTAAGAACTGTGTTCAAGTATAAGGTATTCGAGTTCAAAACAAAGGGATTCGATACACAAAGGGAAAACACCAACGATGCCCTGTGCTCAAAAGACCTTACCACGAGTACAAGCACAAACCAAGAACCAACGCACATAGCTATCAGAAGGTTACGTATTATGGTCTGGGCTGAAGTTCTATGAACTCCTTGCAAAGGTATAGAAGATGGAAAATTTTACCCGATCCATATGGGCTTATCGAGTAAAAGTCTTAGCAAATATCAAACAGATAAATATAACAACCACCTATGATATTATCACCGAAATCAACTGTCATCTAACAGAAACGAGTTCACGAGTCCAAGACTTTAGCTGGATTCACCTACAACTTTAGTTTCATTTAGCTAGTAATAGGTTTCATGCACTTAATAATAAAAATTGTAGAGATTTCATTCAAGTTAAACTTACAATGTTTCCCCTTGCTTTAATCAAACAAGAGTTTACATCAAGAAATAGGTATAGTAATACTCTCAACACGTGGAGGCCAAATAGATGCCAGGTTATCCCTCATCTAGACTAGGTACAATCAATAACCATGTACAGCTTCTAAAACAAACCCCAAATGCCATTTTCTAATCAAACATAAAGTAAGGAATGCCCATAGGCTTAAACAAGTTTCAGACACAACGTCACTATTAATGTACCTTTTAGCAAGACAAGAGAGCCTTAAACAGGAAATGCGTATTTACTCAACCAAAAGAGGTATGTAGGCTTAACCTTCTATTTAGTAACCTTCAATTATAACTACCATCACAGAATTCTTTTAAAAGAGGGTCATATAAGCAAACCAAAACTCAATAATGTTTCCTTCCCTACGAACTAGACTGCCTCACTCAATATTGCAGTAACCCATTTAGACAAATATGAAATAGAGTAAGCTATAAGAGAGGAAGGAACATTCCAAGCAAAATCAACGAAATTGGAAAAAGATTTAAATGAACAACCACACAATCAGCAACAACCATGAAAACATCTAGTCTAGCGCCATTCAAGAGGAAAGAAAATTCATTTCAAGATACTCAAAGAAGGTAGAAAACTATTACAAGGGGGTAGATTTAACATGCCTCGGTTTAAAACGCCATCTCCATGCATATGATTGTTTCAATGTCGTTGCTTGCCTTTAATCCAAAGTGCTTTCGAGCTCGAGCTATCGCCACATTCATGCGGTGAAAATAGCCTACAAACCAACCCCATGATTTGAAGCTCTGACACGAAACATATTGATTACACCACGCTCCCGGCTCGGGTAGGCATCTACCGTGATGATACACAACCTTTCCTTCATCGATTTGGGGACAAAGATCAAAATCTCAAGCAAACATTGCACAGTCAGAAGCTTGTAAGGTGTGATAATTCCAACAAAGACCCTTTATGCCCTCGCCAACATATACTCGTAGAAGATGCTCATATAGTTGCAAGGCAAATTGTGCTTCATGAATATTCTGATATGAAACAGATCGCCTCAAAAGATTGCAAAGTCAACCCGCCACAGAAACCAATCAACTAAAGAAACCCCAAACTCACGAAAGACCGCTGTCTCAAAGGTAGAGTGCTCAACAAATGCTGATGGAGGTCCTTGATTAGAGTCCTAGCCGATCCATGCCTTACAACAATATCATTAGCAAAATTCTAAGTAAAGTGATCTCCCTGAAATGAAGTAATAAGATGGAACAATTGTCCTTAGTTCTCTGCACATCCTTCAGGCTCCTACAGGCTAGAAGTAGTCCCACTGCTAACTGAGTTACCATTTCTCTTGATCAAGCAAACTATCATGGGTTCTTTCCTTGGGCTGATATAGTATAGATCCACGCCTATGAGATTCTCTCCCATGAGTTACATCGTAAAACAAGTAAGGAAGCAATAGAGAATCTCATAAATAAATTCCATCAGGTCTGTTGGTAACACCCTCACTGTCACGAATCGGTTTTGGATGAACAAACACAATGCAAGCTCTGGATTTGAGAAATATCCTGCTACCTTCATCTCCCAAGACATTTTCTCCAATATTGCATAGATCTCCTGTGCCTAAAGGTGTGATCTGTCACCTACACAAAACGCATGCTCCAAAAAAACAGCAAAGCAAACATGCTTCACAAATATTCTGATCTAAAACAGATCCGCGCTTATGGGACTCTCTCCCATGAGTTACATCGAACAGCAAGAAGGTCTTAACAGAGAATCTCTGTAATAAATTTCATCGGGTCTCCTGGTAACAGTCACACTGTCACTTAATCGATTTTGATAAAAATATCTTGTAGGAGAATCTCGAATTTGAGGGTGCATTCGACACTTAACAGAAACAACATAGCAACAGATGTGCATTTCGCACACCGCTGCACCATTCAACACACACCTGGTACACTAGCTGGTTTCCACGCCCCTCCTCCACGAGGGACCAGTCTCCACCTGATCGAGGCATTGAGGATGTCGAGGCCTGAAATGGCAAAGTAGGCGAGAGTGAGACAATTCGTGTCCTGCTCCATAACCGATCTGCTCCATTGTTCGGCTCCCACACTATTCTTTACCCTCTCGTCATCAGGAACAGGGACCATACCAGCCATTTGAGGCCAACAGTTTCCTTCAGGACCCAAAACCCCATATTCTACTCTGCTTATGACTGCCCTAGCATAAGGATCCACCAAAATGCACGAAGGATCATAGCGGTGGCCTTCTTCAGGACAATATTGTCCATCAACTTGATAATCATACAACAACATATCATCAAACTTTCCAGGAAGAAATGTGCGCCATACATCTCCTATTTTATTCAGTAGCAGGTCGAGAGAAAATATGCTTTGTTACCTTACCCTTCAGCAGAACAGAAAAGGTAAAAGGCATAATGTCACGGAAGTAGCTTGCGAAGAAAGAACAGCAAGTTAACGCCTCCATTTGTTTTCTGTATCTTCGTATCAAACCACCATATCAACCCATGGTAAGGCACTAGAATAACTTCCGCCTGCAATGTAAAAACATGTGAATGTAATCTCAAATGACTTCGCAAAAAACAAGCCTCAAGATTTGATCGAGCTTCTTCCATGTTAAATTCATCACCTGGACAGAGCGACTTTCCACAATGAAAGGCAAGACAGCTCAACAAACCTTTATCTCGTTCTTCAACTACCGCTGCAAGATTTTGCACAACTGGGTCGCGTGCAACCAGAACACCAGGCTCAACACCAGCGGTGCCTTGGGATCGCCCTGCAGCTGTCGCACTTCACTCTCTCTGGAGGCCACTTATTTTCTGAGATAAGTTTACTTCTCTGCTCTGTAGCTGCTGCATAAAGCCAACACTTCCTCACGGCACTCTCTTCGGAGAAAATTTTGGTTCTACGCTCCACTGAAACTACCTGTACAGCACGATTTGAGAATCCACACTCCAGAACACGGTGTAGCAATTTATCTGTCACAACATCTGAAGGAGCACAAGCAAGCATTCGTGGTTCAGGGTTGGATGCGTCTAGAGAAAACGTGAGAAAAAGGAACTTGACTGAGTTGATTTCAATGCCTTCTCAACCACTCCACACGCAGAAATCCACTAAGATCTCACACGGTCCGAGAGGAAACAAGAAAGTCAAACAAGAAAGCAAAAGATTTGCAAATCAGAAAATTGGTATTTTCCATCATGTCGAAAATTAATTTCTCCATCCTCCACGCCATGATGCTTGACCGAGTCCAGTAGTTTTTTAATCAAATATACGCCCAAATATGATTGACGAACAAGGCAAACAGTCACTTCTCTTGCTTCGTGGGCCTACTTATTTCTCAAGGTGAATATGTTACTGGACGATCAAACTTCTACCACTCCTCTCTCTCAGCAATAAAACATGCAACTGCCATTTCACGGAAAACCCTAAACCAATCACAAGAGGGAGAATATCTAGGGTTAGGTTTACAGATCGGCGATTAAAACCTTATTACATACAAAAACAATCACAAAAATAACCCAAACAAACAAAAACATCCAAAACATCCAAACGGCCAAAATTTTACATAGTTTTCAAGGACCTTTCCCATAGGGGAACACCTTCACATAATAATGATACTATTACTAAGGTTGGATTTACTAGTGTTGGATAAGTAGCTAGATTTACTAGTTGATACATGAAATATTGTTTTCAAAAATTTATTATTTATAATATTATATTTCAATTTTTTTAATTTTGTTTTTAAATTTATTATTTTTTTTAATTTTTTTTTAAATTATTATTATATTTCACTTTTTTTCTTAGATTTTGTTTTTCCATTTATTATTTTTAATATTTATTGTTTATTAATTATATTTTCTTAGGTTTTATTAATTCTTTTCTATTTACTTATTTTTAATTTTTCATATTTTTAACATTTACTATTTAATTTTTATTACTTTTTGCTCTCTAATAATTTAAATTTTTACTAGTTGATGCATGCAATTGTCCTACAAAAACATTTATTCAATCAAATATTTCCCTTTTTTAATTTTGTTTTTACATTTATTATTTTTAATATTTTTTTATTAATTATATAATTCTTAGATTTTGTTTTTCCATTTATTATTGTTAATATTTATTGTTTATTAATTATATTTTTAGATTTTATTAATTCTTTTCTATTTACTTATTTTTAATTTTTATTACTTTTTACTCTCTAATAATTTTAATTTTTACTTTTCATTCATTTTTATTAATTTTAATATAAATTTTACAAATAAATTAACAATATACCACATAATATTAAGGGAAAATCTTAAACGGGAAAATTTTAAATTCAATCAGAACTGTGCATTAATTTCTAAACATAAACATCCACAAAATATTAACACGTGTAATTCCAATACGTGGCTTACCCAATGCAATGTTACAATCTAGAAAATGTACTCTACATTGGAATTTGCTTAAAACATTAAAAAGCTTTAAACACAACAATCATAAATAACAACGTATTCATCCCACCCAAATAAAGATGACATTATACATTTAACTGATCATTAACATCAGTGATAAAATAGAAATGACATTTGTACCCAAAAAAATTTGCAGCACTACTAACAAGCAGAATACTCATGAAATGGTCGACAATGAAATATTCCTGAAATATTTCATGAAAACAAAGTTCAGTTTTATTAATTGTAAAACATGAAGAGGCAAATATATGAATGAATCGCCTGTTCTAATGATTAGCAATAATCAAAGAGGTTATTAACAACCACCCATTTGACTAAGAATTTGATACAAAGAGCAGCAGAGACAGAAAGGCACAAAAATTGTCAGGTACTAAATTTTTCAGATAGAGACAGAAAGGCACAAAAATTGTCAGGTACTCAATTTTTTCCAATGGATCATTTCTAGTTCAAGCTTCTAACCATGTTTTCAATCAGTAAGTCCAAAATTACTAAGCCATGTGTTCTTTATCACAAAAAGAGAGCTGAAACAGAAATGACCTAATTTTATAGCAGTAGCCTAAACTAATCTGGCGGCTAGATTGTGCATTCACTTGTAACGCATAATACTCCTTTTAAATCATAATCTATTCTTTTACTTTTTTAAATCTTAAACCCTGCACAAAATGCAAACATGTCTAGGCAAAAGTTACTGGATACACTTTTACAGAAAATATTTCATGGTCAACCAAGAAGTTTTACCCCTTTCAACAATTATTTGAAAACTTTACCCTACAACTAAAGGTTGGACTTCAGAAGGGCTTATTTATTTTTTTAAGACTTAATAAACACAGACACCCTAGAACCATCTGAAAATTCAAAAAGTCTAGCTGAAATTTTTCAAAAAGGCACCTAAAACACTTTGGAATAATTTACAATTTTGAGAAAGCTTATTTTGACACCAAAAGTTAAAATATTTTACAGTTCTGCGGCATGTGACTGTTGTTTTTCTAAGGAGGAGCACACAGAAAAACACAAACAAATTACAATCTAACCACAAAAAACAGCACCGACAACAGGGCACCAACTAGAAACAATGCACAATTTAATTATGTAAATAATAACCCTATTAGCCAAAACATCCAGATCTGGACAATCCTAAGCGAAATAATACGCCTATATCCTAAGCAGAAATAAAATACAGGAAACTTTGGTAAATACTAGGCGTAATGCAAGTAGGATATAAGCCCTAATCGCCAACACTAAACCAGATGTAAATTTCCGCAATTTTCTGTAAATTTGCATTAGCTAAATTCCAAAAAAATGCAATATTACATCTCCAAAATTGCCCGTGTATTTTCCCAATAAAATTCATTGATCTGATGGAATAATTATACACAGACATCCAGAATCTTCTACGTTTACAGGATAAAAAATTCAAATAGATTCGGCTGAGAACATTCGAAATCAAACACATCCACGAATTCTATTAAAATAATTTAGCACTAAAACTTGGCAGAAAATTTACAGACCTCAAACATTGCTTTGTTGTTCTGCTTCCCTGCTAGTGTTCTGCGGCTACCTACTGCTGTTTTACGTTTCACCGTCAAATATCTCCTTGAAAATCCTCAAATATAACAAAAGACTGCGTAATAAATGAACCCTAAACCGTATAATATAACAAATTCCTATCAACATCAGACTAAGCAAATATATGGAAATTTAGGCCCAAAGGTGAAAATACTAAATAGTAAAACAATACAGTGCAGAATTAGCCCTTCCGTTTGCTGGAGAAAGACAAGATGATACAGAAAATAGAAATTCAGAAATTACTTTTAATCTTACATAACAGAGCTGTCCATAAGAGGAAGAAAAACAAAATACAGTGCATGAAAAACAGATTTGTATTATATTTCACAAATCAGATACACTGAGACAAAAATGATTGTATTTGCCAAAGAACAGAGCTGCCTGTGCTCTTGTTTACACGCCTTCTTCTTCTTTCTAAAAACAGAGTATTCCCTCTTGTTACAATGCAAAAATAAACAGAGTTTTTATTATTTACAACACAGAAGCTTCCGGATTAAAAAAGAAGTGTCTAGATGCATACGAAGGAAGTTAGGTGAAGGAATTTAAATGCGGTGGGTGGAGTGTTTTGTCAGCAAAGGGCAGGGGAGATTAGGTAAGCATACGTGGATGTCCACGTCTACCAACATTCCGCACTTAAAAACATTACAATCTTGTGTAACAAATGAACAATGAAAACCGTGAAATTTTACAGAGGATCGTTTAACAAACAAACCCTATGCAAGTATTTAAGCCCAAAGTGAAAGTGTTAAATAGTCGAACCCTACACTGAAAATTTAAACCCTTAGGCGAATATAATAAATCATCAACAAAAAAATTAGCCCTGACGCATTAAGTCGCACTCTAACAAGTACTTTGAATCGATTAAAATAAGTCTTACCCTGCGAAATGGAGGACTTTCCGTGGTATTCTGATCGGGACTGGTCATGTTGGGCGCTCCAATGCTATTCTTCTTCAGACCACAACAACGAAAAACAAAGACTTATACACAACAACACAGACACCATACGACTCAAACAACAGAGAAAACACCAACAAAAATCAGACATCACAAAATATTTTCAAAAACACAGACACATAATCTTCCCACCGCAAAAACAACAGACAAAACAAAGACTCAAAAACCAGCACATCACAGAAAAAATACACAGGCAAATCGCCATCTGTAGCGTGAGAGAGAGACACTAATATGGAGTTGGGGGAAAGGGTTTTATTTATAGAGGACGTGTCAACGGCTCTTCGGAGCGGGACATATGCTTTCCAGCTGTTCACAACTTCGTCCGGAAGCTTCCTCAGTAACTTTCCTACTGTTTGGTTTTGCCCGTTGGATAACAGATTTTTATACGCACATTCATTTGCCCGTTGGATAAAAGCTGTTTATACGCACATTTATTAGCACTTATCCTTTTCTATACCCTTGCACGTGGTAGAAATTTGATGGCCGAGTACTGGAATTTCAAATTCTCCAAGCGCAAATTTTCTTAGCATGTGTGGGAGCCTTGTGCATGTCAAATCAAAAACTGTTGACGGTCTAACTGCATATTCCAAAAAAAAAAAAATTATTATTTTAAAAATTTCTTTACATACATATAATTAATTGTATATTTTTATGTATTTAATATATATTTATAGATGACACTTAAAAAATTATATGGTTTTCTAAATTTTCACAATGTCATTATTTAGGTATGGTAACTTAATTCTTTTGCCGGTAATATACGGTTAAAATCACAAAAATGGTCAACTCTCTCTCAATTTCTAAACCTCTCAATTATATTTTAAAATATTTTTAGCCTTAAAATTTTTACATATTTGTATAATTGGGGTCTTTCTCAACTTACATATTTACGCCGAAAGGTGTTGTTCAAGTTGTGTTGGGGGAATTTGACATGCGCGATGGCCGAGTTAATCCGGCAGAGAGGAGGTCGACAATTACAGAGAAATCAAATCCTCTCAACATTTCATCCGGAGAAAGTCCCTTTCAACTTGGGATCCGGTGGCATCAAATCCCTAAGGCATGGACAAAAACTCAAAGTGTTTGTCCTTCAAGAGCCACCCTTAAGAAGCCACGTCACTCTTAAACACAAAGTGATTCGACAAATTCCTAGCCGGCAATTCTAGAAATACAAAAGCCCATTACACAACATTTATAGGAGAGCCACACATTTATAGGCTTATTAAGGTTAGTCATGTGGCATCACTGAGCCAAATGTGACTTCACATTTTGAGTTATTTTTGTATCCTCTTAAAATTATTCAGTTGATCTTTTACTTCATCCGTGTTTACCATATTGGTGCAGAGGATATTTTTAATTCATCTTGTGTCTTATTTGAAGATATTTTAATGCATTACGACACTTTCAATTAATGTTAGCTATCATCAATGTAAATTAGATGGCTTACATGTGCCTACAAATTTCTTGTCAGGGTATACCAGCTCACACATTTAATGATTTACGATGGAAACGCCTGAAGGGTGTCTATTGAAGAATTCAAACCGGGAGGGAGAAAAACAATAGGAGAGGGAAAGGGGCAAAGAAAAAGGGGTTTGAGGGTGTAGAACCGCAAGGACGGGGAAAGTAGAGTGGGGTAACAATACAAAACTCTACCCTCCTAAAATAACATGACATTATTCAATCAATCCTTTGAAGGAGAAAAGGTGTGTTGTGTGAGATGATGAGGGAACTATTTGCGGAGATATCTTAGAATGAAAGGACTTGTAGAACAATATTATCGAAGTGAAAATTTGTTTGCAATTTCACCCCTTACATTTATTGGGTAGTTAGAACACACGTAAGTGTAAGGGAAAATTAAATGCACATTTCATGGGACATGTTAGAGAGAGGAAGATGTGGAGTGAACCTAACATCCTACGGTAGAGATTTCATGCACATTTTATATTAGGGTTTCGATAATCAACAATTGTGGTTACATTCTCACTCAATGATCACCAATTAAAAGGGATGGGTTATTTCTATTTTTTGTGCATCATTGAGGTTTTTGATTGGGTAGTGGAAAACAAAACCGCCTACATGCTCCGCACCTATTCCACAACTCTGATTATTCCTCCCTAAAAATATTTAGTATATGTGCTTAAACTTATAGTTGTGATCTCGTTTAGACTATTCATGCGAGCTTAAAGGGTCAAAATTTTGGGGAATTCCAATAGGTTTAAGGATCAAAACCTAGCTATCATGTTTGCTTAATGTATCAATTTGTAGCCTCCTTTTAATTGTGAGCTCAAGTAATTATAGGAAATATTTTATGCACAAACAATCATCACGAATTGAGCCTCATACAATGGCTAGTCTATGAGCAATATAGGTAGAAACTATATGTTGATTGAGGTTGAAAATGGAAGGTTTTTCATTGACGACATTAAATTTGTTAGATATTTGATAAGGAAATGAATGGAAATGTGGAATAAAATAGGTGGGAAGTAGATACTTGTGGATTCAACACGATAAAAAAATGCAAAAATGTAAAATAACTTTAAATGGAAAGTTGAAACCTATATGTTCATTCCCAACACATAACAAAGAGATGACAGATAAGATTTGCAAAATATTTGATGGTCAATATTTGATAAAGAGTCAGAGGTAGTTTTAAGCTCAAGTAGTTTTGGGGAAGGAGATACACGAATGATCATCAATAATTGAGCCCGCCCAACATATAATAATATGAGAGAAATTATATGTAAAGAATGTAAAAGCACTTACATGTAAAACATGAATCTAAAGAAACCTTCGGTGGGAAGACCTTGTTGTAAGACCGCATACTTTAGATGAACCATTGTGTCCTTAGTGTGTGCCTCAAGTTTATCCGTAACTAGCAGGGGCCCGTGTTGTGGAAAGCATGTCTTTAGTTGATTGTATTCCCTAGAGAACTTGTGTAGTGTCATAATATCTTCAAGTAAGTCAAAAGTTATCCGGTATTTCACCGTGTTGTCCTTGTGTTGGTAATTTTGGTGCGTTACACAACACATAACAAAGAGATGACAGATAAGATTTGCAAAATATTTGATGGTCAATATTTGATAAAGAGTTGTAGGTAGTTTTAAGCTCAAGTAGTTTTGGGGAAGGAGATACACGAATGATCATCAATAATTGAGCCCGCCCAACATATAATAATATGAGAGAAATTATATACCAGTCATACATTGTATTTTTTATTTTATTATTTTCATCTTTAAGGTCATCAATTAAATAACCTTTAATTTGGTTGATAAGAAGAACACGTGAATGGAAAATTGAAAATTAAATGATGTAGATTACATACTTGTATGCACTTCATGTATTCCACATCACAGTTTATTCCAAAGATAAAGAAGATATGATATTTAGGCTCCACTTTATAGTTTTTGTCCCATTCGCACTAATCGTGTTAGTGCGATTAGCATGTAGATTTTATTCCCACAATTAAGCTTTTCCAATTTTTAGTTTAGGACATCAAGTTTTTTGAAAGGAAAATTGTTAATTTGATAAATAAGACGCAAACATTAAAGGAATGTGGGAAATTAAAAGGTGTGAATTAAATACCTACATGTCCCACACCCATTCCATAGATCAGATTGTTCTTACCCAAATAATATATGCTAGTTGTGATCTATTTAAGAATTTCAATCTCATAAAGAGGACAAAATAAAAAATAGGGAAACTCTAAAGGGTTCGATGTTTGGAACCCAACCAAAATGCTTATGTCTTGAAGTGATTTATAGCCTCCTTACCGTTGTAAGATCAAGTAATTGTATGAAAAGAGGTTGTGTGCAAAAAATACATCAATAATTGAGGTCCTCAAGTGAAAGGATATATCAATGAAAGGTATATTTTATTAGTCAATCAAGCTTGCTATTTTTTAATTTCATGGCACCAAATATTCTGATTGGATGGTGTTTAATATGATAGGTAAGATGTAGGAAATGAATGGAATGTTGAAAATGAAACTTGTGAATGAAATACTCACATGTCCCACAACTATTTTATGGAGTAGACTGTTATTCATACCAAAACAATAACTACTATGTGTGCTTCACTTAATCATGTCAACCTCGTGAAAATTATTCATCTAAATGCATTGTGATCTTAAAGGCCCAAAATAAAATTCGCAAAATTTAATAGGGGCAAAGTTAAAAACCCAACCACATCGTTTGCTTCTTGTAGTACTTTGTGGGCATGATTTTTCAGTTTTAAGAGAGAGTAATTATAAAAATAGGAAATGCATTGATAAATAAGTTCCTATAGGGAATGGACATATGAACAAAAGGAATATTATATATGTCGATCAAGATTCGCTATTTTTTATTTTACTTTTATTTTGCATCAAGTTTTTTTATTCCACAACATTTTATTTGCTAGATAAGGTGAAGGCATGAATGAAAAGATGAAAATAAAAAAGGTGATTAAATCGTTGCATGTCTCACACCTTTTCCATAACTCTGATTGTTCCCACCCAAAGAACATCTACTACATGCTCCATTGTGTCAACTCTATGTCGCACACATTATTCACATGAGTGTAATTTACGCTTACAAGAGGGCCAAAATAAAAATGCCAAAAATCTAATATGTTTGAGGGTCAAAACCTACACTTTTTAATATCAAATTTAATACACTAAACTTGATAGATAGGATTACTTTTAATAAAAAGAATGTTTGAGAAGTACTGACAAATTTGGGAAGATATTGTGACATATATGTAGGTCTCATTAAAATATATTCCGTATCAAGGAGAAAATAAGGAGAGAATATTTCAAGGACAAATATGATCCGTTAATTATTGCAAAGGAAAACAAATGAACTCAAAATGTCAAATCAAAATTCAATTTTCACCGAAAACTTCAATCTAGAGCCTTTATTTCAAATAAAAATCATTCCATGACAATAATTTAAACCGAGCTCACAAACTATTTAAAATATTCAAAGAAAAATAGGTTTTTGTCAAAATAAATTCCATTTGACCAATATTTTGAAAGAAAATGAACCCCGCGACTAAAGAACTCAAAATTAAGTTATTTCTCATAGAAACTTTCGAGAATTTGCAAAGAAGGAGCATAAGGCAAGAAGTTGATGGGATTTTGTTCCAGAGAGGGTAGGTCGAGTTAGTGGTGAAAGGGATGCAATTTTAAAGGGGTCTCTAGGTCAGTTCCTTAAACTTGTCCATGTTAGTTCTACAAATGTGGTGTCAAAGAGGGAAAGCACAAAAAAAAGGTATCAAGAGACAAGACCCCAACTCTAGAAATTAAATATTTGTAGTGCGAGGGTCGAGAGTTTCCACTTGTTTGCAACCTAGCATAATCAACACCCTAAACACACAAAATCAAATAAATTTACACACACCTAAACAAAAGGTGGTGAAAATATAAATGAAAAATTTAATTCTGTAAGGAAGTGTCAAAAGTATGCCGAAATAAAATCCAAATGAACCATCAAATCCAAATGAAATTAAAATGAAGTTCGAATCTAAATCAAATTAATCAAAGGGACCACATAGCTGGGGTAAATTTTTCTTAACATTACATTAAAGAGTTGCGAGGGTATCGAAATTGGAGAGAGATTTCAGAGCTCTTTAAATCGCTGAAAATAAGTTATAGCACATCACCGGTGGGACCAAATTCTCTGCATTCTGACATCTCCATGGAAAAATGATGGTTAAAAATGTGGTTAATTGTAAAATAAAGATTATGTGAGTAAGGAAATAATATAGATGGTTTTTATTAAAAGAGGGATACATACGTATTTTAGTTAGATTGGCATGTGGAGAAGGAAACTTTAAGGAAAGATGGCGTGGAAGGATATATTTAATCAATTGGAAATGATGTGTCCATAAGCTGCAAAACATGCATTATTTTTAAGAAACCAAAAATATAAGAGATAATGCATAAAGGAGAAGGATTGAGTATGAATTCGGTAAGAAAAGGAATATTTCAAAATAAAAATTGGACCATGTGAACGTTTGGGATTAAATTGATATGTCAAAGACCAAAGAAATTGTGCCATTAATATATATGTTGAATGTGTCAAAATGGAGGCTCCTTCAATTGGACACCTTCAAAGATAATAATAAAAAATTCAATTCAATGATTATTAAGGGGACATTTTCAGGGGTTATCAAATTCATCTTTGTAAAGTCTCAAAGGTCCTACACCTTTCCTATACATTGGGTCCTCACTTTTTGGAGTTCAAATTTTCAATCAAGCTAGGACCAACCAACAAATCGCATGTATCCGGGTGATGGCTAAATTCCTAATAAAATAAACTTTTTAACTTGCATTCCCTAATAAGACTTATACATGCCCATACATGGGTCGAGTCCCGCTACCAACATTCATATCACATATATATTATTTTTTTAATAGAGTAGTTTGACAATAAATGGTTGCATATGTTCCTATGTAGCTCAATCGGTAGGACCATGTGCAAGTGAATAATAGGTAAAAAGGTGTGCGACAACGTATGCATGGTATGTGTCTATGGTTATTTAATGGCCATAAGTGCATTATATCGGAGAATAACCCTCACCTATATTCAATGCCAATAAACTCTCCTCTCGAACACCACATCAACAATATTATGATGTGGCACAATTCAATCGGAAAAGCTTCATGTCCCAGCTTTCTTGTTTATTTTTAACTCTCCCCTTTGATTTTTTGTGTAACAACCATCCGAGCTTGCATATGTTAAATTGATGGGAATATGACCGAGACGTAAACTTACACTTCCCAGCATTCTACTGAAATGGTGTGGACATATAAAATACATAATTTATTGGAAGCCAATCAATACTCGTTAGCCCTCTTCCGTCCATGTGTAATTACACCGAAAGCGGTGTTTTACAAAGTGAGAATGCCAAATCCTTGTCATCCACATCCTCAAATGTAACAACACCCACGTATTATCAATATCCTCACCATCCACGTCCTCAACCGTAGAAACATCCACTTCAGTATCAAGTTAATTATTTAACCTTCAATAATGGGAAATCATTGTTTGAAAGGTGTATAAATTGACATATTTATTAATACGTAGTCATATGCTAGCTAGAAAGTGACATGTTTATTTTTATTGTCTGATATGTGTCTTAATTTGTAGTCTTTATTATACTTCACGTGCCATATCTCATGGACCTTAGGGGAATCATCAAGATATGATAATTTACAAGAATTACATTCGTGTAATTGGGGGAATGCATTAACTTTACCATTTACATGCATAACCAATCTTTAATTGAATACAATATAATATCTTACATGCTATAAAACATATTGATTATGTTCAGAAAAAAAAATTCATTTTTGTATTGTCACATATTTAATGTTGATATTACGAATGTAATAAAGATAGACTCATACGCTTATCACTTCAACCTCTCTTGAATCCTTTACAACATCAAGAAAGGACTAATGGCTGTTTGTTCAATAGGAAATGATAGGTCGTCATGCACAAAACTATAGATAACATTGCGGCCTAGATTTTTAATATCGACAGAGGCACTATCAATAGGTATTATGCCACCACCTTGAAGTTGGAAGATGACATTATTGTTGTTAACACATTTATTTCTTCCTTGATGAGGGTAACACTTTCATATGGAGATCCCGGCTCCACTCCTTAACTAGTCTAGGGACCCCAAGTACACCAAAAAGAGGGAGTTTGTTTGTTGCAAGATGAAAATTGCTTAGTCTAAATTGTATTTTTACAAATCATCAATGACACTATCGATAAGGATTACATTGTTTCCTTAAAGCTAGGTAACGACATTATTGTTGTGAAGGTGTCATATTTCTTCCTTGACTAGGGGTACACTTTCGCATGGAGATCGAGGCTTTTCACCTTCACTAATCTAGTTACCGTGTTGGTATCCAAATTGATTCTCCCTTGGAAGCCAAACAACATCATAGATTTAACAAGATACTTAGAGACAAAAAAATCATGGTGTAAGTCATTTTGTAGCCGGGGAGGGATTTAGCTAACTCTTTGTCACTCAAGTGTTGGAGAAATGGATAGCACCTTCATTAAGGATTTGATCTATCCTCACTACTTTAGGTCATGCCTTTCAACCAAGGTGAGAGGACCCATTTTGTAACCTCTGTTAGTGAAGGACATGAAGAGATCCTTCTTTGCACAATTTTCGGGGAACCTTGAGAAAATATGATCAATACACCACAATTTAACTCTCACGAGTTGTCACTTCTAAAGAATGGAGATATTTTCTGAACAAGGTTCAGGTTACTAAAGACACTTAAAACCTACTTGCTTATGTATATTTTGGCAGTAGAATTTGTTCATTTGTGGATACACAGCACAAACAGGGGTACTTCAGGTAGGATTCATGGTTATTTGAATTTTTGGTGGGGAATTAAGCAAGATGAAGTTTATTTCACCAAATCTTTGAGAACCTTTACAACAATTGGAAAACTAACAGACATAATGCTTCAAAATAGCCAAAATATTTTTTCAACCAGAAGGTGTGCATCAATGGAGGCCCAGATCTACATGGTTTCACACAATCTTTAAGAATTCAACACGAAGGCTCGAGCTAAAGACTCAATTAAACATTAACAACCCCTGGTTCCTCACACCTAAGATACACTCATAGGCTTACAAACAATCTTTATCAACATAGTGGAAGTAAAATGATTTTAAATTGTTTATTTCATTACAAGATGAAGGATCTTCTCATAATGAAATTGCAAATGCCAAAATACTAACACATGGACAAGATCTTGTGTGATTCAGAGGGATTTTAACATAAGATTGCAATGAGAAACATCAAACCATTTGAAAGACATTCTGAAATAAAAGTAGACACAATTTTGCCCAAGATCAACACAAATTAATTTGAGATCTATTAGATTTATCAACAGGGGAAAGTTTCTTGAACAATCTCAGAGCTTGTCAATGGTTGTACACTTGCAACCATCTTGACATGATCAAATTTAAAACACAAGAGATTAATAGGTTTCTTAGATGGTCTCTCAGGAAGATGGGATTTCTCAAAATTTCTAATAAAAATTAATTCCCAACCATTTGCAAGAGTATCTTCATTTCATTTATACAATTCTCTCTCTCACTCATCCCAAATTTTCCCCCAAAAGAAGAATATTTGAGGAATCCTTTACTTGTTACAAATTTGTCTCAGAAAGTGATGTTTAACAAATTTACACCCAAAAGCTGCCAGGTGGATGAATCATGAACTGATCACATTTCTCAAACCCTCAACCATGACTAGGATGCCATGCCATAACTTTTTGATAGTCCTTCTAATCATTCTTTTATTTTGTCATGCGAGAATTCCTCTTTTAATCATTTTTAGGTGGCTCCATATAATCTGGATCTAGACAAGCAATCCTTTTCACCCTCGAGAATACACCTTGAGAAATGAGTGCCCTCACATGGATGCCTACATAGTATGCTATGAGTTTGAGTTTCCTCGCATGGATTATACCACATTCCCGTGTCTTTGTGATATCGAGTCACCAGGTGCAAAGAGGAGCCAATGGAAACCTCCACGTGTTTCCTTGGCACATTGCAAAGGTGAAGTCCAAAGGTAGGTTCCTAAATGAGCATGGGCCCTCCACATGTTTAGAACCCTAGAGAGTTGTACTGATTTCTAAAAAGTTAGAGTATGGGAAGGTCTAGTGGAAGCTTCCACGTGTCTGTTCGACGCAACTTCAAAGATGAAGTTTAGAGGTGGGACCTCAAACAAGCATGAGCTCTCCACGTGCCCTGGGCCCAAGAAAGTTACCTCGGCCATTGAAAAAGTCTCATTATAAAGAGGAGCCAGCAAAAGCCTCCACATGTCTCTTTAGCACACGTTTGATATGGTGCCCAAAAGTGGAGACCCTAAACAAGCACGGGCTCACCACGTGTCTCAACCCAACAAAGTTGTTGAAAGAGTTTAAGGACTAGCGGAAGGTGCCACATGTCTAGGGTCCGACAAAGTTACACTCAAACACTTGAAAATTCTAAGTATGGGAAGATCCAACGGAAACCTCCACGTGTCCCTTCGGTGCTCTTTCAAAAGTAAATTTCAGGGGCAGGTCCCCAAACAGGCGTGGGCTCTCCACATGTCCCATGCCTTAGAAAGTTGCTTGAGAAGTTTAAGTATATAGAGGAGCCAACAGAAGCCTCCACGTGTCTCCTTGGTGCAACTGCGAAGGTAGGACCCAAAGGCGGATCCTCAAATGAGCGCATGCCCTCCACATGAAAATATTTGAGTTGAAGTGGGCCAAAAACTTCAAAATGACCCGGTGACCTACCTCTCCACTTCCAACTTTTGATGTGGGCCCTAGTGGAGTCACAGATCACTTTTATACCTTTACTTCATTTGAAAAAACAGAGCTTAAAAACTCCAAAGTGCTCCACCAAACTGCTTCCCCAATTTGACTTTTCAAATGTTGACTCAAACATGTGACATCACTCTATCCCTTGCAAGGGGTTATAGATCAATTTATAACTTTTCTCCTTTTTCACAAAAGGGAAAAAATCTTCAAAATGTTCTAACGATCCACCTCTCTGCCTTTGTCTTGAAAAATGGCCACGTGTCCATCTTCGGGGTCAAAGTAATAATTTTTCCCTGCCGCTTCATGTTGTTTAATAGCCAATCAGAAACTATCGGGGCCGTGGGGCCAATTTGGTATTTTTTTACAAATGTGAAAAAAGTGACAAGTTTCACCAAAAAGACCGTGCCGAGCCGCATCCAATTAGAAAGGACCATGTTTCCACGGATGTTGGGACAAAAATTGACAGGGAAAACATGACTGTGGAAAAATAGAAGGAAGGGGAAACCCCGAATTCACGCCCAAATTACAAATTCTTTCTCATGGATAGAGAAATGAAAAACAATATCTAGACTCAATGTGATCCTTGACCAAAGGAAAGGATTGACCATGGCAACCAAATGAAGGAAAAAGCTTTCACGCATCAATACAGGGAGATAGAGAAAACTTCAAACCATGTGGACTAAGACGTTTTGAAAAAACATGGTGAGATTAAATTGAGCAACAACACCCTATGCACATGAAAAAGAGGGAGTTTGTTTGTTATAGGGTGAAAAGTTCTTAGTCTAAATTGTATTATTAAATTCTGTTGAGGAAGATAGATTGCACGTTCTTCATGGTTGGATGTTGAATGTACATTGCCACTATGAGTTCTAATGAAAAAATTTGAAAAAAATTAATCATTTGAGATATGCATTGAATATATGTATAACTAAGATATTATATATCATTTCCTTTCCATTTAGTTAGATTTGTAAATGTTGCTTATTTTCTTTGTAATTCCAAATTTGTGTGACACCGTTCAAACCCCATTGTTAGTAATCTATTATTTTCATATACCATCAGACATTCCATTGTTGCAAATAAAAGCATAAAACGAAAACAATGAACAAAAAATTCTCAACAAATAGGACACAAAGCTCATTAAATAAACTTCAACAAGACTCACATCCAACTGATTTAGCTATTTAGGTATGGATCTAGTTGTTTCATTGGAATTGATTTTTGAGATTCATTGGAATTGAATTTTGAGATTTGTTTTAACATTTTTTAACACATTTGAACTCTAATTTAAATTTGAATATTATTAATAGATTGCATATTTTTAGTAACTAATTATTCCATGACTATAATTTGTAAGACACAAACTACTTAAACATAGACTAAACACATTAGATCTTAAATTAAGAAAACAAACAACCTCTTTCAACCTACACATTGTATGGTATGTTCTGATGGTTTTATTAGTTCAAATTCCTCTTTCGAATGGCAAATAAAAGCCACCTTTCTCCCATTTTGCCAACTTCTTGAAGGACTTGAATATCAATGACTTTTTATGTGTCATATTTTCTCATCTACTTGCTAGAGCTTGAAAATGAAAAGGGAATTTTTTTGGGCTTTTCTCATTTTTATATTTTGGTCCCTTTAAACACAAATTGCATTCATGTTAATAATATGGGTGAGATCGAGATGAAAGAGTGGAACACATATCATATATTGTTTAGGTAAGAAAAATCTAAGCCGACGAATGGGTGTGGGACATGTAGGTATTTAATTCCCACATTTTTACTAAGACATCACCTATTCCCCTACAAGTACTCGAGGTTAAAACCGAAAATGAACGTTTAATGGCTTTTCCTCAATATTTTTAAAATTCGGTCCCTTTATTTATATGAATTGCATTCATGTTCTTTTTGTCTTCCTTGAACATTTCATTCATGTGTCCTTACTCCGTGATCCTAGGGAAGTAATTTCAATTATTGTGTTTTCATCTCGGTACACTTTGTTGGTACCTAAATTGATTCTCCTCAAAGTCCGAGTAAAGCATCACAAGTTTGAAAGGAAGCTTAGAGATAGATAGATCATAGTGAGTCATTTTTAGTCGGGATGAGATCTAAATGACCCTCTGTCACTCAAATGTGGAGAAATGGATAACACCCTCAAGAGGAAAGATTTGATCTATCCTCACTATTTTTGTTAAAGTAGGTATTTACTTAGCTCATGTTCACCTAGGTATTTTTTTAC
Source organism: Taxus wallichiana var. yunnanensis (assembly GCA_018340775.1). Taxonomy (NCBI): domain Eukaryota; kingdom Viridiplantae; phylum Streptophyta; class Pinopsida; order Cupressales; family Taxaceae; genus Taxus; species Taxus wallichiana. The sequence continues at coordinate 1,033,721,812 of CM031242.1, forward strand.
CTTTATTGTATTTATCCTCACCCACTTATGTGTGTGGATATTTATTTTATCTTATTTATATATTAGGAGATATTATCTAGTTGTTAGGTATAGTTCTTTCCTTGATCTATGGTATTGACTAGATCCTTGATGTCTAGTTCTCTCCTAAATCTATGGTCTTGACTAGTTATTTGATGACTAGTTATTTCCTTGATTTATGGCTTGATCTACGACCTTGAATGATTCTTAGATTGTTATTCCTTGCCTATTTAAGCAAGGCCCATTCTCAATGTATTGCATTGAGTTCCATAATAATATATGATATTGTTTCTCATTTGTTTGCAAAGGTTTTATGTAAAGTTATTATGGCGAATTACTTTCATCTTATTGATCATGGTGTTTGATTAGCATCTGTGTTCTTGGCTTGGTACGATCTGGTTATCGTTCGTCTTTCAATTTTAGGTTGTTCTTTTCAACCAAGGTAAGAGAACCCTTTGGTATCTTGTTGTTTATGGATCAAGAGATGGAGATATCGTTCTTTATGAAGTTGTTAAGGAGACCTTGAAGAAAATATGATCAATGCAACAAAATATAACTCTCACGAGTTGTCACTCTAAATAGTGGAGATATTTTCTAGGAAAGGTTCAGTACTAAAGACATTTGGAATCCTGATTGTTTCTACATGTTTTGGTAGTAGTAAACTATGCATTTGTACACACACACAAGTTGGTTGAGCTTGCACCATGTTGCCCTAAATTTTCCAAATCTGTATGTGCTCAAAAACATTTTACCCTTTGAATTGATGGTCTGAAATTCTTCCCCTCTAATTGAATACTTTAAAAATGCTCGCAAACTTGTTGTTTTGCCCTAATTTGAAAGAATAATCCAAGTTTGCCCTTTTTGTGCCCTAGTTTTTCCATTATTTTTGGGCTATGTCATTTTTTCCCTTTGCCAAATCATGGAAAAATAAAAATTGATCATTTCATACTTGTTTGTAATTGAAAATCCTATCCCAAGGTCAAATATGCTCGGAAATCATGCTTCAGTTGATTCAAAATCGAACAATTTGCCATCCTTGGTGAAAAATTGAATTCTAGGGCATCCCTGGAATTTTTTACGTTTTGTGATCATACGAGGCATCATTTGCCCATCAAATTCATCATCGAAGGTATTGGCAACATGGTGGCTTCTAATTGGCTGAGGAAAGGTGGGGAGGTGCTCTAACTTTTCATTTTTCACGTTTTCAAACAAATGGGGCATTTTCGGGCCCAAGGACTGTTTTTTCCAAATTTACCTATGTGGCATGTTCTGATTGGTAGGCGGGTTGGTAGGTGGTTGGATTCCCTTGGAATTTTTAGAATTTACTTTGTGAAAATTTTAAAAATCAAAAATTGGCCCGAAACCCCGCAGCCAATCGGGAGTGGACACATGTCCTAAAGATATAAAAGGGAGGAGCGGGCCGATGGGGGACTTAGAGTTTTTGGCTCTAATTCTATAAAGTTTCAAAATATGTTTTATCCCAACTCCAATCAGAGGAGGACACGTGGCAGCACGACAGGCGTAAGGCGGGTTGGCGGACCGGCGGAGGTAGGAGGGAATTTTTTCCCTTTTGCAAAAAAGGCTCAAAACCAAAATTTGGAGCGCTGGCCCGCTATGAAAGCATCGAGCTACACGTGGTAGAGGACAAGACGGGTCCGCGGGCCAGAAAAGGTAGGAGGGAATTTTTTTCCCTTTTGCAAAATAGACTCAGAATCAAAATTTGGAGCAACGGCCCTGACGAATAACAAGGAGACACGTGGCGGGGGAGAAATTGGGTGTGCGGGCCCATGGAGACAAAGTTGAAAATTTTCCCTTAGCAAAAAAGGGGAGTTAAAATGAAAATTGGGCCCATGGATTTTAGCGATAGAGGAAGCGACACGTGGCGAGGGAGAAATCGGGTGTGTGGGCTGCATGGGCAAAAAGTGAAAATTTTCCCAATTTCCAAAAAGGTCAAAATGCGTAGAATTGAAGCACAATTTTAGTGGGACCCACCATATGCCACGTGTCAGCTCCAAAATTCAAGGGCGGAGGGGCGAAGAAAAAGTCAAAATTTTCCATTTTTCCAAAAATGTGGAAAAGTAAAAATGATCCCAATTTCGGTCCCAATTGTTTTTTGACACGTGGAGGGCCCAGTTTAAAGGACAAAGATGGATAAGATCGACGGTTGTTGTGCATCCATTTGTTTTGACCACCATGGGAGCTCTAGGAAGCTTGGAATCACGATTTTTGCATCAAAATTCATCAAATTTATAGTGATTTTGTGTCGTCTTGGCCTTCCAGGATCATTGGCATCGGTTTCATGACTCAATATTTTGATTTGAGATGTTTTTGAAGTAATTTTTACCTCATCCCGAGCAAACACGTGGAATGTCAAAATCAAAAGTTGCAGAGGTAGTTTTAAAAGGTAAAAAGGTGAAAATGATGAGTAAAAGGTGTTTGCATGCCTCAATGATGAAAAACATGCCTCCAGGATGGATAATGATCTAGATATTTGTAATGATTTAATATTTTTGGGCACACTGGTAGCCTGCGAGTGTTTTTTTTTGATGTCATTTTCATTGAATCATGAAGAATTGTTGTAACAAAATTGATCCCATGGCATATTCTTTGCTTGGGAAAGAAGGATCAAATGTGGCAAGAGGTATATAATGCATTTTGGAGAAATTGTAAGGGGTCGGCAAAAGTTAAAAATCACGAGCAAATTCTGAGAGAAAGCTCATCTTCTCTCGACAAACCCACCAAAGAACTAGGATAATTTCTTCGTGTAGGATCTTCATGTATGTGAGTTGGTTGTAAGTGTATAACCATTACACAGCTCTGAGATTGTTCATGAAACTCTCCCCTGCTGATGAATCTAACAAGATTTTGAGTTAATATGTGTTTTCTGGGCAATATGATGTCTGTTATCATTTTTAAATGCCTGCAAATAGTTTTCATTGTTCTTGTTGCAATCTTACATTGAAAGTCTTTAGAAATCACACAAAATCTCCATTTCTTGTTGATAGTTTAGTGGCATTTGCAATCTCATGTTCAAAAGAGCCTTCATCTGATAAAGAGACAAACAAATTAAAAATCACTTTACCTTCCTTGACTGCAAAGATTGCTTGTAAACCTTTGGGGGTACCTTAGGCATGGTTTGATCATGGATTTTTTGTTTAATTGAGTTCTTTACTTCAAGATTTTGTGGTGAATTCTCAAAGATTGTGTGAAGAGTGCAACAGGTTTCCATTTATGCCTCTTCTGGTTGAAAGAATGTCCTGATTATTTGAAGCATTTTATCTGATAGTTGTTTCAAGTATTGTAGAGGTTGTCAAAGATCTGATATATCCCAGTTTGTCTCATCAATACCCCACCAAAATTTCATTCAGAATAACTAATCCTACCCCATACTACCCATGCATTGCATTGTGTGTCAACAGAAGAATACAATCCATTTACAAAAATGCACAAAGCAAATCAAGATCATACCATGTCTCTAGTAGCCTCAGCCTTGTCTTGAAAGCATTTCCATCATTTAGTAGTGACAGCTCTGTTGAGTTTGAATAATGGAAGATTGATCATGTTTTCCCAAGGCCATATCCATACAATATGCATAGTATAAGGATATCTCCACCTCCTTCATAAAATAGAGGCTACAATATAGGTTCTCTTACCTTGGTTGAAAGGAACAACCTAAAATAGTGAGGGTTAGATCAAAATCCTTTGAAAGTGTTATCCATCTCTCCACAAATCTGAGTGCTAGTTAGATCACCTCCCTAGCTACAAAATGACACACATCATGATCTATCTGACTTCAAGCTTCATGTCATGTCTCGATGTTGCTCGGGATGAAAAGTAGAACAAATTTGGGTACCAACACACAGGACAAACATGGGTAGTACATGTAGGATTCAATGTTTTCAAAATGATTTTTTTGGTGGGAGGTGAGGCAGAATTAACTTGATTTGCCACATCTTTGAGAGTTTTTTTAAAAATGGAGAACTTACACAACATAATGCTTCAAGATAGCTAAAATGTTCCTTTAATCAGAATGTGTCCTTCAATGGAGGCCCAGATCAACACATTTTCACAAAAACTATGATATTCTAGCATGAAGGCTCGAGTTAGAAGACTCAATAAAACATAAAAATATAAGATCAATCATGCCTGAGGTACACCCAGAGGCTTACAAACAATCTCTGTCAACAAATGAAAGAAAAGTGATTTTAAATTGTTTATTTCATTCCTAGATGAAAGCTCTTCTAAAAATGAAATTGGATGCCACTAACTTATCACAAGGATTGTAATATGTGTGATTGAGATGGATTTTTATACAAGATTGCATTGGGAACAAGAAAACCATTCACGAGACATTCGAAACAAAGCAAACACAATTTTTCCCGAGTCAACACAAAATAACTCAAATTTGATTAAACTTATCAGAAGAGGAAAGTTTCTAGAACAATCTCAGAGCTTGTCAATGGCTATACACTTGCAACCATCTTAACACAATCAAATTTAACACAAAAGAGATATACAGTTTCTCAAAAATCCCTCGAGAAAGACGGGCTCTATCAAGCTTTTCTCTTAGAAAATCAGTTCTGACCCTAACACTCCAACCATTTACACGATAAATTCGTGCAATTTATAACATTTTACAATAGAGTATTTTCCCCAAAAAATCCAAAACATTGAGTGCACCAGTGTTCACCATGATCTCGATGGCAATTCCCGAGAATCGGATATGTGAAAAAGTTGTCGTGCTGCTCGGGCGATCTCTTTGAATATCTCCCACATTCAACTCCTTCTTTTAGTAGATCACTCTTCCTTCTATTTGCCAACCACTTCCACCCCTAATCTATCAAATCTGGTTCTTTGCATGCCCGGAAGGAAAAATGGAAGATCAAATCGAACCCAAGGTCAGATCTCATCTTAATGGCGAAATATGTCTCCAGATCTTTCTCACCAAATTTAGATATAAAAAATAACTCTCATTTCTGCTTGGCATGTAAGAAATATTAAGAAATCATGAAGAATCACACTTTCAAGAGCTTTTTAGTAAAAATGGGGGAAAATTAGATTCGGACACATAGTTGCCATTGATCTCTACTTTGAATTTGGGTCATTCACGTGGAAGATCTAAATTAAAACGGGCATACGGGTTCCTTTTTTCCTTTTACAACTTTTGAAAAAATGTAAATTTTTCACATTTTTCTCCGCACCTCCGCCCTTGAGAAATGGGCACGACACATGTCCTAAGGTGGGTACCAAAGGAACTGCGGCTAAATTATGCTATTTCACCGCTTCTAGTTTTCGATGTGGGTCCCAATAGGACCACGCTTCCTTTACACTTTTGACTCCTTTTCCACAAAAGGAAAATTTTCCAATTTTCCCCCGAAAGTCCGCACCTCCGTTGTTGACTTATCCTTTATCGGGCTTGCAGGCCATTTTGATGTTTTCACCCTTTTGGTGGAAAGAGGAAAAAAATCTAAATTGCCCACTATGGTCCGCTTCCCCACCTTTTGACTTTTCAAACTGCCACACGCCACAATGGCACATCTTGAGATGGTCCCCAAAAGTTGAGATCTTGAATAAGCATGGGCTCACCATGTGTCTTGGCCTGAAAAAACTTGTTTGAAAGTTTAAAGCTCGGCGGAAGGTGCCATGTGTCAGGGTCCGAGGAAATCTCATTTGGCCGTTGAAAATTCCAAGCAAAATGCAAAGTTAGTGGAGGCCTCCAAGTGTCCTCCTGGCACTTCTTTAAAATAAACTTAAAGGGCTGGTCCTCAAACATGCGCGGTCCCTCCATGTGTCCCAGGCCTCTCAAAACCTTTTGAAAAAAGACTAAGTATGGGAAGACCCAACAGAAGCCTCCACATGTCCACGGCCTGCCAAAACTATATTAGTCGCATGAAAAAAAATTCTAGGTTCGGGCAAGGAAGCAAAATCTCCATGTGTCCTTTCGGCGCAACTCCAAGGCCAAACCAAAAAGCAAATCTTCAAATGAGTGTCGTTCTTCCACATAGATAGGTTTTTAAGTTGATGCGATTCATAAATTTTTTTGAAGTACCCTGCCAAGTCACGTCCAACCAAAAGAGGCCACGTTTCCCGTTGATGCATGGATGTAAATTTGACTGGGAGAAACGCCCATCAAACGTAAAATGTAAAAAAATGACCATTTGAGCTCGGAGATGAAAATTTCTCCAAGGATAGAGAATTTAGTAATATTACAAGGATCAAATACATTCCTTCAAGCTACATCCATTCATTTTTCTTCAAGTATTTAGGGAAAAATGACAAGGACAATAAATCTCGACTGTGGAAAACGGAAAGAACAGGGACAACCCAAGTTTTACACCCAAATACAGACCTTTTCAGATGAACAGAGAAATGAGGAAACAATTTTGGATCTATACATGATCCTTGGTCCTAGAAAAGGACTGATTACGGCAACAAAAGGAAGGTGGAAACTTTTCAGGCATAATGTGGGAAGATAAATGTGACAGAGACCATAAATTGATATATTTTTAATGAAAAAATGGGGAGATACTATTTTCATCACCAACATCGGCTCCGACTTCGGGGATGGGAACTCCTGTGAGTGCCACAGAACAAAATTAGACCAAGTGCCAAAAACATCCATTTGGAAAAGGAGTCAACTTGCAAAGCGAGAGAAACAAATCCATCTCCCAAAAATGAACAGAGAAACCAAAGCAAAAATAGGTCACCAAGGACCGGAGAGCGAGCAAAAACACACAAGACAGAAATAAACAACAAGCTATACACTCAGTACAAAATATTTTTTACCATGATTCCCAGGGAATAAATCCAAGAAATACTTCAAATGCCTACCATTAACAAGTAGTTCGAGAAATTCCCCATCCAAATCCTTCAAGAAGAAGGTATTTTCACCAATCCTAATACCAATGGAGTAAGGGCCCATCCATAATGCATCTAATTTTCCATGCTTTTCCTTATCTTTATGGATGCTATCCCATAGCATCACAAGATCTCCAACATTGAAAGATATGGGAGTGACCTTATCAAATAACTTCATGTTTTCTCTAAACTTTACATGCCTTTGGTGGGATGCCCTCCTTTCTTCATCAAGTTCAAAAATCTTGTTAATGCGAGCATCATATGGACTAACCTCCTGATCTTCCAGTTGTTGAATGAACTGATATGAGGATAGTTGCATATGCAGGGGCAGCAGGGCCTGAGTTCCATACACCAACTCAAATGGACTCTTTCTAGTAGCTCTTGACAATGATTCTATTAGCCCAAACAACAAACTTCAATTGTTCACCCCATTTTCTCTTGTTCAGCTCCAAGGTTCTTCTGATAATCTTCAGTAAGTTTTTATTACTGGACTCAGCTTGTCCATTTCCTTGGGGATTGTAATTAGAGGCATATGTCAAGTTGATCCCATACTCCTTGCACATTGCCACTAGAGGTTTAGCTCTGAAACTCATGGCATTATCAGCTATAATTTTGACTGGCACTCCAAACCTACAGATGATATGGTTTAGCACAAATTCCATGACAATTTGGTGTGTTTCCTTCTTGGTGGGGATTGCCTCCACCCATTTAGTAAAGTAATCGGTTATTCTGTTACAAAATCCACTTGTGGCCAAGCATCACTTGAAGGGTCTGAAATCTCACCAATGAAATCCATTCCCCATTTCTTGAACGAGGCTTCAATTGATATAGGATGTAAAGGAAAAGAGCTTGAAGCTTTCAGTCTTCTAGAGAAACGCTGGAAACTCTCACATCTTCTAACCAACAAGGTTGTATCTTTGAAAAGAGTTGGCCACCAATAACCAACCCTCAAGATCTTGTGTATTGTGACTCTTGCAAAGAAAAATGCCCCCACAAACTCCTCCATAGAGATCAACAATTATCTTGGGGCTTCATATTCGATAATACACCTTAAGAGGACTCCTCGGGGTTCTTCCAAGCTAACCCATAATCAATAATGACATATTTCTAGGAGGCCAACTTAAGATCTCCTTTGTGGTTCTTACTTAAATAATCAAGGCGATAGGTGTCTGAGATAAAAATTACATCCTTGTACCACTCGTAACTCATTAACTTTTTAAAAACACCTTCCCTTTCCTCTTCCACCTCATTTACCTCAATAGTTTGCAAGTTTCTCTCAGCCATATGCTTAGCCAAGCCTGCAGGACCTCTTACCAACTTCGTGGTTTGGATATCCATGTCTTATTCTTATGACTTGTTCACCCATCTGCATATTTTGCTTGAGACCTCCATCTCTAATAAGATGTCCTTTACCATGGTATGGGAACATAGGCAACCAATTTTGAGCTTAGAATGTAAGTCGTGAAATCCTTTTTGTGTTTACTAAGGCAAATGCTTGCTTCTCCATAATAGTGTATTTTAGCTCACCCACTTGCAATGCCTTCTTGAAAAAGGCAATTGGTCTCTCAACCCCTTCATCATCCTTCTACAACAGGACAAAAGCAATAGTGTTCTATGAAGCAAAGGAAAACAATTGGAAAGGCTTCTTATAGTATGGAGCTGCTAAAATAGGGGCATGCTTTAATGCCTCTTTGATCCCATTTAAAGCTTGGATGGCAACCTCCTCCCATTTCATGACTGGTCCTTTAACATGGAAGTAATTGGAATGGTCAACTCGTGAAAGTTTTATATGAATCTTCGATGAAGTTTATCTCCCCAAAGAAGGAATGAATTCCTTTCTTGGTTCTTGGAATTAGGGACCTTGTTGATGGCCTCTACCCTTTCTGGATCAATCATCACCCATTCTTGTGACACAATGTGACAAAGCAACTTTTCCTTTTGCACTCCAAAATGGAAATTCTTTGGATTGAGTGAGATGCCTTATTCTCTAAATCTTATCAACATCTTCTCCAAGTGCATCAAGTGATCAATTCTCTTCTGGAAAACACAGGTTACATCATCTTGGTAAGCAACAATAAACTCATTGATGTAACCAAGAAAAGCAACATCCATTTCTCTTTGAAGGGTGGATCCAGCATTCATCAAACCAAATGGCATCCTGACATATACATAAGTTCCCCAAGGAGTAGTAAAGGATGTCTTTATCCTTTCTGATTCCTTCACCACAACTTGGTTATAACTAGAGAAACCATCTAAGGTTGAAAGCAACTTAGAACCAATCACTAATTGCAGCATGTTTTCCATATTTGGTAATGGATAGTTATCCTTCATTGATTCTCTGTTTAGATTCCTAAAATCCACACACAACCTAATGTCACCATTCCTTTTTCTAACTGGCACTAGGTTTGCAACCCAAGAAAAATATCTTGTACGCTAAATAATCCCTCCATCTCTCAATTTCTTCAGTTTTTATTGAATTTTAAGAGACATGAGTGGATTGATTGGCCTATGTTTCTGTCTGAATGGTTTTACATTAGACTCCAAGGGAATATCATGTTAAAACAGATCCTCTCTGTATGCTTTTAGTTTAGAATAGGTCCAAGCCATGCAATATTGGTATTTTTCAACAATTGGATGTATGACTACTTCTCCTCCTTGCTGAGATTGTTGCCTAACCAAATCTTCCTTGGTTTCTCCTTTGTTCCAAGATCATGCTCCTCAACATCCCTCGAGGCTGTCATATTTCTTTTAATAATGCAATCAACATTATCAAAGTTTGATTCAAGAGCAACCAACCCTCTAGGAATGGTATTAGTCTTTAGTTGGATGATGCCCTTACCAAACAAGGTTTCTTTACCCTCTGCTACACACACTATTGCCTCCTAATCAATGCATTGATCAGAAAACTCTCCCTTGTTTTGAAAAAATCTTCTGATTTGAGCATCATCATCAAAAACCTACTAATGCTTAATGTTGTCAGGGATAGATGGCCTTGTTAACACCTCAACATCATATTCACAATATGGGGACATTGCACAATTATCAAACCGAGATCCCAATATTGCAATTTTATCTTCCAAGTCATTGAACTTCCTATCATGATGCACAATGTTGAATGAATCAAACATCTCAATGAGATCCCAAACTACATGCGTGTATTGTTTCATCCGCTGATTTTTGTGGCAAATAATTTTTTGACTTGTTTGACGATTAATTTTGAATCCTTTTGACAATGATGTCCTTGAAACCATATTTCCAAGCAATTATTAAACTTAAAAACAATGCCTCATACTTATCAATGTTGTTAATGCACTCAAAGTTGAGTTTGAAGGAAAAAACAAACTCTTCTTGGCTTGGAGAGATCGAAAAACACCGACACCATTTCCAAACTTGGAGGAAGCTCCATCAAATAAGTAAATTCCAAGGGGAGCCTGCTTGTTCAAGACACTTGCATTCTTCAATTTTGTGCTCTTTTCCATCATCATATCCTACAAAGTTATTAGCATTAACACTTGTGTACAATCTGCATAGGATGCATTGTTGGGATCTTCATAAGGTGCAACATCTTCTTTTCTCCATACAATCTGACAAGGCTGCCCTCAATTGGGATGGTAGTATAGGACATGTCCATTTGAACACTCCAACCAACACTTATGACCCATTTTCTAGACAACAAAATACCACCCAACTTAGTGGGCAATCAACAATGACTACATCAAGTTTCAATTTTTACAGGTAGGCCGTAAGTTACACCACCAAACCTTTACACATCCCACCACCGGGTACTCTCTGGAATCCATGGAAGTGCACTTCTCATATGTTGTTGTTACTTTGATATTTAGCTCATTCATGACTTCCATAGGCATAATATTGCATGATGCCCCGATTCAAACATATAGTTGTGTAGTAATCTGTCCTTAATCATCGAGTTGTGAAGAATGGATCCATATTTAGTCTGAGATTCCACCAAGGATGTCCCTAAATAAACCTTAGGTGGTTCACCTAGTTCCTCCAACATTGGTGGTGTTTCTAACTCTTCAATGACTAGGGGAGTTTCCACAATGTTTATATTTATGCCTAAGGCGAGTCCTCTCTTCTTTCAGCCCCAAATACTCAAAATCCATTTTCTTGTGCTCAGAATCCTAAGCAACTCCACAATTGGAACTAAAATCTCTATCGAATCAAGACTTGGGAAATATCATAAGGGACTAACGTTGGCAAGGCAACATTGGAAGGAAGGTTGACACACTCATTAGATGGCATAGGATTTTTGACTTGGGAATGAGGAGGGTATGAGTTTTGTTTGGGACAGCAAGGCCTTTGCGAGATGCATCTTTCTTGGGAGCCTTTTTAGGAATGTTTGAAAGCAATGGAGTTTTTGGCTTGGCCTTAGACCCTATGCCTTTGGTAACCTTACTTCTTGTGTTGTATTCCTTATCTTGAGCCACAAAAACATTCATCAATAACTACCTATGCTCCTCGGATGGGATTCCTCCATCATACTTCTTTATCATTAAATCTCTTAAATATTCACACATCATTATTGGGTAATTCAAAAGCTTGTACAATATCTACTTCTAAAGTATGAAAGGGAGGAAGAATTGGTACCTAATAGATGCAATCCCAAAATCGAAGCAATCCTAGAACTTATTACCTCGGTTGAAGTTTCCCCTTGTTATGAGCTCGTGGAGCAACCCATCATGCAAACATCATCATCATCATCATCATCATAATCAACTTCTTCTTCATGCTGATCTACCTCACATGGAGCATGGGGCATGAAACATCCGTCACACCAATCAATGACTTTTGTTTCCTCCCAACAACAACTTTGGTAGCCAAAGGATTAGGTACCGTTCTATTTTCCCTAACTTGGGGCTGTTTGAATTCAAATCCAAAGCAAGTCCCTTGCCTCTATCATCAAATCTTTGGTGATTTGTAAACTGTCTTGGATTTTTTTGCTTGTGTTGACCTTGTGAACTCGCCCATTCCCTTTTTACCTGGCTAAATTGTATGAGATTTCTTTGACAGCCCCTACCAAAGTTTTCACAACTTCTTCCAAATCAACAAATGACCTTACTTGTTTAAGGATTTTCTAGGTTAATCGGTTTCACACCCTCGCTCTTGGGGGTTTCCCAATTGCCTTGATGTTGTTCTCTGTCTGTGAGCGATGGTATTGACATTTTTAATAAGTTGTGGAATAGGTGTGAGATATGCATGTATTTAATTCTCATGTTTTATTTTATAATCCTACTTTTGAATGAAATACTCCTTTTACTTATATGGCCAACCACTACAATAGCTCAATTATCAATGATTGTACAAGAATTACCTATTCCCCTACAATACTCAAACTTGAAACTGAAAAAAGATGTTTATTGGGTCTTCCTCATTTTTTTACATTTTCATCCCTTTAAACAAAAATTGCATTCATGTGCATAATACATGATAGATAGAGATGATAAAATGGATCACATAATGCATTTTATTTTTTAAGCTTCAATTCATGTATTTTTCGTCCTTGAACAATACTTTTGTGTATTCATTTTACCTCATATGA
>CM031242.1:1033734347-1033756847 GCA_018340775.1 Taxus wallichiana var. yunnanensis
GTGCTTCAGTTACGTATTGCTCTTCTCAGTCCAAATCACTCTTCTTCCTTCCACACCCTTACAGCCCTACACACCATTCCTCCATCCACACTCTCCACAGCTGCATATCTTTATATCTTCTCCTCAGGGCTCCCTCATGTTAAGACCTCTCCCTTCTGACACACCTCTTGATTCTCCCTCCGTATATCTCTTAGGCCTCTATTTCTATCCAGCCTGCTCCTCCACCTCCTTCGACACCTCTCCTCTCATCTAAACCCCCTCTCCTCACTTACAGTCCCTACTATCCACATGACCCCCTATCTCCTCCCTCTTCTCTATTGAAATCACTCTTCTTCCACACCCTTTGCTTCTACACACCCCATTCCTCCATCGACCTCTCCTTTCCATACATATCTCTCCCTCTTCTCCTCCACACTCCCTCAGTCAAACCCATCCACTCCACACCCCTCTTAATTCTCCTCCATATATCTCCCTCTGAAATCTAAACCCCCTTCTCCTACTATATCTCCACTCCTCTCCCCATTTAAACCCATTCTCCTTATCACCCATTCCTCCCTCCAGGACCCCTCGAAATCACTCTTCTTCCACACCCATTTGCAACCTACAAACCCATAACTCCATCCACCTCTCCCAGCTGCACCCTCTATATCTCTCCCTCCACCTCCCTCCTTTAAAACCTCTCCTCTCCACACCCTCCCAATTCTCATTACATATATCTCCCTCTGACTTTAAACCCCCTTCTCCATCCACATGACCCACTCCTTCCAACGATCCTCTGCCTAAATCAAAACCCCCTCCTCTAAACACCTCCCAATTATCCCTCCACTTCCCTCTATTCTGTCAAAATCACTCTTCTTATTCCACCCATTTTGCACCTACACACCCCGTTCCTCAAATCCACCTCTCACGCTGCCCTCTCTACATCTCTCCCTCTTCTCCCTCGACCTCCTTCCTTCACAGACCTCTTCCCTCCATCAGACCTCTAACTCGGCACCCTCCCCATATCTCCCTCCATTCCATCTCCCTCTGTTCTAAACCCACCTTCTCCCTCCACACCTCTAATTCTCCTCCCGTATATCTCCCTCCTCTCATCTAAGCCTCTTACCTCCATCCCTCCTTCCACCTCTTCCCTCCATCAAACCTCCTCCTCCACTCACCCTCCCTGATTATCCCTCCACTCCCCTTCTCTTCTAAGTTGAAATCACTCTTCTTCTTCCTTTACATCCTGTTGCCCCTACACCCCCATTCCCCTCATACACCTCTCCACAGCTGCATCCTCTATATCTCTCCCTCTTCTCCCTCCACTCCCTCCATCAGACCCCTCCTCCACACCCTCCTAATTCTCCCTCCATATCTCTTCCTCTAACTCTAAATCCCCCTTCTTCCTTCACACCCATTCCTCCATAAAGTCCCCCCTCCACTTCTCCCTCCACTCCACTCCTCTTCTCCCTCCCTTCATCCAAATCACTCTTCTTCCACTTCCCATTGCACTTATACACACGATTCCTACATCCACCTCTCCTCCACTTTAAGACCTCCTATCTCTCCCTCCACACTCCCTTCCCTCTTCTCCATTGAAATCACTCTTCTTCTTCCACACCCCTTGGGCCCTACACACCTATTTCTCCATCCACCTCTCCCACTAGACCTACCCTTTATATCTCTCACTCTTCTCCCTCCGCTCCCTCTATCAGACCCAAGTCTTGCTCAGTCCAGGACCCCTCCTATTCTCCTCCATATATCTTCCTCTAGCTATAAACCCCTTTTCTCCTCCACACCCCTCCTAATTCTCCCTCCATATATCTCCCTTGTCTCCTCCTAAGTCCCTCACTTCTCCTTCACATCCCCTCCCTTCACCTGTCTCCCCCTCCTCTTCTCCGTCCAAATCACTCTTCTTCCACACCCATTTCCCCTGCACATGACCATATTCCTAAATCCACCTCTCCCACTTGCACCCTCTATATCTCTCCCTCCACTCCCTCCTTCACCCCTCCCTTCCACACAGCCTCAGAGTCTCCCTCCATATATCTCCCTCTTCCTCTAAACCCCATTCTCTCCTCCACACCTCTCTTGCTCCATCAAACCCCACTCCTCCACACCCTCCCAATTATCCCTCCACTCCCCTCCCTCTTCTCCGTTAAATCACTCTTCTTCTTCCACACCCCTTGCACCCTACACACCCATTCCTCCATCCACCTCTCCCATTCCACACCCCACGTCTATATCTCTCCCTATTCTCCCTCCATCTCTCCTCCAAGTCTCCTGCCAATCAAACCCTCACTCCACACACTCTAATTTCCATCCATATATCTCCTCTAACTCTAAACCCCACTTCTCCAGGCTCCACCCCTCCTTCACTCCTCCTAAACCCCCTTCTCCCCCTTCACCTCCTTACCTCCCTCCACCACCTCCACTTCTCCCTCCATCCCTCCCTCTCTCCTCATCAAATCACTCTTCTTCCACACCCATTCACCCTACTCCAGCGTTCTCATCCGCTCTCTCACCTTCACCCTCTTATATCTCTCCCTCCCTTCCCTCTCATTCCACCCTTCCTCCTCAGCACCTTGATTCTCCTCCATATATCTCCCTCCAACTCTAAACCCCTTCTCCCTCCACCCTCTCCTTTGACACCTCTCCCTCGATCAGACCCCCTCACTCGACACCCATCCCAATTATCCCTCTCCAATCCCCTCCCTCTTCTCAATTGAAATCTCACTCTTTTCCACACCCTTACACCTACACACCCCATTCCTCCATCCACCTCTCCACTGCTCACCTCTATATCTCTCCCTCTTCTCCCTCCACACTCCCTTCCATCAAATCCCATCACTCCACACCCCTCTCTAATTCTCCCTCCATATATCTCCTCTCTGAAATCTAAACTCCTCCTTCTCCCTCCACCCATCCAAATTCTCCTACATATCCTCTCACTCCTCTCCTCTAAACCCCTTCTCCCTTCACACCCTTCCTCCCTCTTACAATTTCCCTCCCACTTCTCCCTCCACTCCTCCCTCATCTCCTCCAAATCACTCTTCTTCCACACCCATTGGACCTACACACCTATTCCTACATCCTCCTCTCCCTGCCACCCTCTATATCTCTCCCTCCACACTCCCTCCTTTAAAACCTCTCCCAGTCCACACCCTCCCAATTCTCATCCATATATCTCCCTCTAAATCTAAACCCCCTTCTCCATCCACACCCCCTTCCATCAATTCCTCTACCCTAAATCCAAACCCCCTCACTCCACCTCTCCTCTTAATTATCCCTCCACTCCCCTCCCTCTTCTATCACGAAATAAATCTTCTTCTTCCACACCCCTTGCCCCTACACACACCGTTCCTCATCCACCTCTCCCCTGCACCTCATCTCTATCTCTCTCTCTACTCCTCCTTCCTTCACACCTCTCCTCCATCAAACATCTCACTCTTTCGATTCTCCCTCCATATATCTCCCTCTAACTCTAAACCCCCTTCTCCCTCCACACCTCCCGAATTCTCCTCCATATATCTCCCTCCTCTCCCTCTAAATCCCCTTCTCCTTCACACCCTTCCTCCTCCACACCCTCCATTTCTCCTCCCCTCCTCTTCTCCATCCACTCTTCTTCCACCCATTACACCTACACCCATTCCTCATCCACCTCTCCCACTACACCCTCTATATCTCTCCCTCCACACCTCCCAATTCTCCTCCATATATCTCCTCTAAGCTCTAGAGCCCTTCTCCCTTTCTCTTTCCACTCTCCCCTTCCACACCTCTCCTCCCATCTCAGACCCCCAATTATCCCTCAATCCACCCCTCCTCTTCTCCATCAAATCACTCTTCTTCTTCCACACCCCTTGCACTAAACACCCCATTCCTCCATCCACCTCTCCTTCGCACCTCTATATCTCACTCTCTTCTTCCTCCACACTCCTCCCTCCAGAACCCCTCCTCCATGACTATCCCTCCTCACACCCATATTGAATTCTCCCTCCATATATCTCCTCTAACTCTAAACCCCCTTTCTCCCTCCTCCACCCCTCTCTCCTTCCATATACCTCCTCCCTCTCCCCCTTCTTCTCCTTAAACACCCTCCCTCCACACCCCTTATCCCTCCACTCCTCCCTCTTCTCCATCCAAATCACTCTTCTTCTTCCCACACCCATTTCACACCCTACACACCCATTCATCCATCCACCTCTCTCTCCATCTATATCTCCCTCCCTCTAAATCCCTCCTCCTCTCCCTCCACCCCTCCCAATTCTCCCTCCATATATCTCCCTAACTCCTTAACTCTCCCTCTAACCCCCTTCTCCTTCTTCACCCTCCAAATTTCCCTCCACACCCCTCCATCTCCTCCTCCCATCCTAAACTCACTCTTCTTCCACACCCATTTCTCCCCACCTCTTCCTCTCCTGCACCCTCTTATCTCTCCCTCCACACTCCCTCCTTCAGACCCCTCACCCTCCACATGTCCTCCTCCATATATCTCCCTCTCTCCTCTTAACCCTTCTCCCTCCTATCCAATTCAAAACATTCCTCCTCCACACCCTACCACTTCTCCCTCCATCCCTCCTCTTCTCCATCCAAATCACTCATCTTCCACACCATTGCTCCCTAAAAAAGTTCCTTCTCTCCACCTCTCCCCTTACTTCTCCCTCTTATGCCCCTCTCTCCATCCACTCCTCCTTCCACACCTCTCCATCCACACCCTCACAATTCTCCCTCCATATATATCCCTCTAACTCCTAAACCCACCTTCTCCTCCACACCCTCCTCTCCCCTCCACACCATATCTCCCTCTATCCAGAACCCTCCTCATCCACACCCATTCCTACATCCACCTCTCCCCACCTTTGCCCCTCTGATATCTCTCCTGTCTCACACTCTCTCAATCTCGCCTCTTCCCTCCACACTCCATCAAAACCACTCACTCCACACCTCTAATTCTCCCTCCATATATCTCCCTCTAACTCTAAGCCCCTTCTTCTCCCTCCACACCACTCCCATTCTTCCTGTATATATCTCCCTCCTCTCCCTCTAAACCACCCTTCTCTTTCACACCCCTTCCTCCTCCACAAACCCCTCTCACTCCCTCTCATCCCCCTCCTCTTCTCCATCCAAATCACTCTTCTTCCACACCCATTACCTACACCAATTCCTCATCCCTCTCCCACTTGCACCTCTATATCTCTCCCTCCAATCCCTCCTTAAACACACTCTCCCTCCACACCCATCTTAATTCTCCTCCATATATCTTCCTCTAACTCTAAACCCCCTTCTCCCTCCACCCCCTCCTTCACACCTCTCTCCCTCCATCTTCAAACACCCCTCCTCCACACTCCTCCCATTCCCTCCACTCCACCTTACCTCTTCTCCATCAAAATCACTCTTTCTTCTTCCACACCCTTGACCCTACATGACACCCATTCCTCCATCCACCTCTCCCATTGTACACCTCTATATCTCTCCCTCTTCTCCCTCCACTCTCCCTCCATAAAAACCCACTCCACACCCCTCTCCTTCTCCCTCCATATATCTCCCTCTCCCTCTAAACCCCCTTCTCCCTCCACACCCTTCCTCCTCCATCCCCTCCCTCATCTCCCTCTTCCCTCCTCTTCTCCATCCAAATCAGTCTTCTTCTTCACACCCATTCACCCTACACACCCCCATTCCTACATCCACCTCTCCCATTGACACCCTCTATATCTCCCTCCTACATTCCCTCCTCCACTCTCTCCTCCACAATATTGCAATTCTCCATCCATATATCTCCTCAACTCCTAAACCCCTTCTCCCTCCACACCCCTCCTTCTCACCTCTCCCTCCATCCAAAACCCCCTCACTCCACACCTCCCTCCCATTATCCCTCCACTCCTCCCTCTTCTCCTCCATGAATCACTCTTCTTAATTCCACACCCCTTACAAACTACACACCCCATTCCTACATCCACTCTCTCTCTTCTCCCTCCACACTCCCTCCATCAAACCCCTCACTCCAAAACCTCCCTAATTCTTCATCCATATATCTCCCTCTAACTATAAACCCCCTTCTCCCTCCACACCCCTCCCTCTCTCCATTCATCTGTCCCTATCTCCTCATCTCTCCCTCTACAATTTTCCTTCTCCTTCTCCTTCTCATCCTCCCTCACACCCCTCCTCTTCCATCCTCACTCCCTTCCTCCTCTTCTCCATCCAAATATCTTCTTCCACACCCATTCCACCCTACACCCCATTCCTACATCTCATCTCCCACTCCATCCATATCCCTCCTCTCCACTCACTCCTTCCACCCTCTCTCCCTCCACCCCTCCAATTCCCCCATATATCTCCCTCTAACTCTAAACCCCTTCTCCCTCCACACCCCTCCCTTCCACACCTCTCCCTCCATCAAACCCCTCACTCCACACCATCCCATTATCCCTCCACTCCTCCCTTACTCTTCTCTGTAAAATCACTCTTCTTCTTCCACTCCTTGCACCCTACTACACACCCCATTCCTCCATCCACACCTCTCCCAGATCTGCCTCTATCTCTCTCCTCTACTCCCTCCACACTCCCTCCATCAAACCCTCATTGATCCCCTCCTAATTCTCCCTCCATATATCTCCTCTAACTCTATACCCCCTTCTCCCTCCACACCCCTCAAAATTCTCCCTCCATATCCCCTCCATCTCTCCTCTAAACCCCTCCTTCTCATCTACCCTTCCTCCCTCCACCACCTCCCACTTCTCCCTCCACCCCCTCTCTTCTCCATCCAAATCACTCTTCTTCCACACCATTGCACCTACTGACCCATTCCTAAATCCATCCTCTCCCTTTTGCACCCTCTATATCTCTCCCTCCACACTCCCTCCTTCACACCTCCCCCTCCACCCCTGCCATTCTCCTCCATATATCTCCCTCTGAACTCTCAAACCCTCTTTCTCCCTCCACACCCTCCCTCACACCTCTCCTCCAGTCAATCAGCAACTCCCTTCCATTGCCACTCCTCCTCCCTCTTATCACCACTCTTCTTCTTCCGCCCTTGCACCCTACACCTTCACATTTCCTCCATCCATCTCTCCCATTTTCCCTCTATATCTCTCCCTCTTCTCTCCACACTCCCTCGATCAGACCCCTCACTCAACACCCCTCCTAATTCTCCCTCTGTATATCTCCCTCTAACTCTAAACCCCCTTCTCCCTCCACCCCCTCCCAAATTCTCCCTCCATCTCCCTCCTCTCCACCTTCTCCCCTCCATTGAAACCTTCCTCCTCCACCCTCTCCACTTCTCCCTCCACTCCCTCCTCTCTCCTCCAAAATCATTCTTCTTCCACACCCATTTTGCACCCTACACACCCATTCCTCATCCACCTCTCCTTTGCACCCTCTATATCTCTCCCTTTACCTCCCTCCTTCACCTCCTCTCCCTCCTTGGACCCTTCCCTCCACTCTCCTTCCATATATCTCCCATCCATTCAAACCCCCTCTCTCTCCACACCCTTCTCCATCAAATCCTCTTCTTCCATCCCTCACTCCATTGCTCAAATTCACACTCCCTTCCACCATCCATCTCCATCCTCCCTCTACCCTCCACTCTCCCTCTTCTCCCTCCACACTCTCTCTTCTCCTCATCACACCCATCCATCCACACCCTCTAATTCTCTCTCCATATATCTCCCTCTAACTCTAAACTCCCTTCCTTCTCCCTCCATTTCCCTCCCACTCTCCCTCTCATATATCTCCCTCCTCTCCCTCTAAACCCCCTTCTCCTTACACCTTCCTCCCTCCACACCCCTCCAACTTTATCCTCCACTTCTCCATTCCCTCTTCTCCATCCAATCACTCTTCTTCACCCATTGCCACTTCCACACCTTCCTACATCCACCTCTCCTTGTGCCCTCCATATCTCTCTCACACCACTCCTCCTTCTGACTCTCCTCCACACCCATCTCTCCTCCAGTTCTCCTCCATATATATCCATCTTCTCTAAACCCCCTTCTCCCTCCACACCCCTCCTTCCACACACCTCTCCCTCCTCTCCTGACCCCTCCTCTCCACCCTCCCATTATCCATCCACTCCCTCTTCTCTTCTCTTCTTGTAATCTTCTTCTTCACCCTCAGACTACACCCTCCATATCCCTCCTGTTTGCCCTCTATATCTCTCCCTCTTCTCCCTCCACACTCCTCCTTCCACCTCTCCCCTCCATCCAAACCCCTCACCACACCCCTCAATTCTCCTATCCATATATCTCCCTCCTCTCCCTCTAAACCCCTTCTCCCTCACACACCCTCCGATTCTCCCTCCTTATATCTCCCTCCTCCTCTAAACCCACTTCCTTCTCCTCACACCCTCCTCCATCCACTCTTCTCCATCTCCATCAAATCCACTCTCTCCATCTTCATTCTCCCATAGCACCCTACATCACCCTCCATCAAAATCCCTCTTCTCCTCCATCCCTCCTCCCTCCCCCACCCTCCCCATTCTCCTCCATCCATCTCCATCTAACTCTAAACTCCCCTTCTCCCCTCCACCCTCTCCACCACCTTCTCCCTCCATATATCTCTCCTCTCTCTCCTCCTCTCCTCAACCCCCTCCTCCTCTTCACACCCCTCTCCTCTTCTCCCTCCACTCCCTCCCATCTTCTCCATCAAATCACTCTTCTTCCACCCATTTGCACCCCTACACACCCATTCCTACATCAGCATCTCCTCACTTGCACCCTCATATCTCTCCCTCCTCTTCCTCATCCTCCTTCCCTACACCTCTCCCTCCATCCACCCTCCAGAATTCTCCTCCATATATCTCCCTCTAACTCCACAACCCCCTTCCCTCCATACCCCCTCTTAATTCTCCTCCATATATCTCCCTCCTCTCCTCTAAACCCCTCTTCTCCCTTCACACCCTTCCACTTCTCCATCCACTCCATCCTCCTCTTCTCCCTCCAAATCCTCCTCTTCTTCCACACCTATTCCCTACCTACACCCATTCCTACATCCACCTCTCCTCCTGCCTCTTCACCCTCTATATCTCTCCCTCCACACTCCTCCTCCTCCATCCCCCTCATCCCCTCCCCAGTTCTCCCTCCCATTCTCCTCCATATATCCTCCTCTAACTCTAAACCCCACTTCTCCCTCCACCATTCCCCTTCTCCACACTTCTCCCTCCATCCAAACCCCCTCACTCCACACCCCTCCCAATTATCCCTCCACTCCCCTCCCTCTTCTCCATCAAATCACTCTTCTTCTTCCACACCCCTTGCACCCTACACACCCCATTCCTCCATCCACCTCTCCCACTGCACCCTCTATATCTCTCCCTCTTCTCCCTCCACACTCCCTCCATCCAAAAACCCCTCACTCCACCCTCCTAATTCTCCCTCCATATATCTCCCTCTAACTCTAAACCCCCCTTCTCCCTCCACACCCCCTCCTCCAATTCTCCCTCCTCTCCCTCTAAACCCCCTTCTCCCTTCCACACCCTTCACCCCTCCTCCCTTCTACACACCCTCCCATCTCCCTTCTCCCTCCACTCCCTCCTCTTCTCCATCCAAATCACTCTTCTTCCACACCCATTACACCCTACATACCCATTCCTACATCCACCTCTCCTCCCACTTTGCATGCCTCTATATCTCTCCTCCACCTCCTCCCTCCTCCACACCTCTCCCTCACATCACTCCCATTCCCTCCATATATCTCCCTCTAAATCTAAACCCCTTCTCCACCTCCACACCCTCTCTTCCACACCTCTCCCTCATTCAAATAACCCCTCCTCCACCCCCCTCCAATTCTCCCTCCACTCCCCTCCCTCTTCTCCATCCAAATCACTCTTCTTCCACCATTTCCTCCCATCCACCCCTCCCTCCTATATCTCTCCCTCATACCCTCTCTCTTCCCTCTTCCAAATCTTCTCCTCCAAATCTCATTCCTTCTTCCACACCCTTCCTCCTACACACCCAATTCTCCTCCATCAACCTCTCCCTCTCCCTCTATCCCCTCTCCTCCTCACTCCCTCCACTCCACCCCCTCCTCACACCACTCCCTAATTCTCCCTCCATATATCTTCCTCTAACTCCATAAACCCCCTTCTCCCTCCTCATACTCCTCTCTCCTCCACCTCTCCACCATCAAACCCACATTGTCCTCCTCCACACCCTCCCTAATTCTCCTCCATATATCTCCCTCTAACTATAAACCCCCTTATCTTCTCCACTCCACTCTGCCCATATTCTCCATCCTATATCTCCCTCTCTCCTCTAAACCCCCTTCTCCTCCTCACACCCCCTTCTCCCTCCACATCCTCCCTTCTTCCAAATCCCTCCTCCACCCTCTTCCCCTCCTCCATTATATCTCCTTCCACTCTAAACCCTTCTCATCTCACCCCACACCCCTCCCACAATCTCCACTCCTCATCCTCTCTCTCACTTCTCCCTCCTATTCATCCCCCTCCTCCTTTCTCTCCTTCTCCTCCACACCCCTCCCACCTCTCCTTCATATATCCCTCCTCTCTCTAACTCCCCCTCTCCTCTCATCCTTCTCACTCTCAGGTTCCCCTTCTCACCTATCATCTCCCTCAACACCTCCTCTACTCCACACCCCTCCCAATTATCCCTCCACTCCTCCCTCTTCTCCATTGAAATCACTCTTCTTCTTTCCCCCTTGCACCTACACACCCATTCCTCCATCCACCTCTCCCATTTGCCCTCTATATCTCTCTCTCTTCTCCTCCACATTCCTTCATCAAACCCCTCACCCCTCACACCCTCCTAATTCTCCCTCCATATATCTCCCTCTAACTCTCTAAACCCCCTTCTCCCTCCACACCCTCTCATTTCTCCCTCCATATATCTCCCTCCTCTTCCTCTAAACCCCCTTCTCCTTCACACCCTTCTCCTCCACCCCCTCTCTCCATCCCTCCACTCACTCCCTCTTCTCCATCCAAATCACTCTTCTTCCACACACCATTCCATTCACCCTCCACCCTTCCTCATCACCTCTCCCTCTATACTCTCCCTCTATCTCTCTCCTCCCACTCCTCTCCATCACCCTCTCCCTCCACCCCTCCTAATTCTCCCTCCATATATCTCCCTCTACTCTAAACCCTTTCTCCCTCCACCCCCTCCTTCCACCCTCTCCCTCCATCCAGACCCCCTCACTCCACACCCCTCCCATTATCCTCCACTCCACTCCCTCCCTCTCTCCATCAAATCACTCTTCTTCTTCACACCTTCCCTTTCCCTACACCCCATTCCTCCATCCACCTCTCCCATTCTACCCTCTATATCTCTCCTCTCTCTCCCTCCACACTCCTCCCTCAAACCCCTCACTCCACACCTCTAATTCTCCTCCATATATCTCCCTCTAACTCTAAACCCCACTTCTCCCTCCACACCTCCCATTCTCCTCCATATATCTCCCTACTCTCCTCTAAACCCTTCTCCCTTCACACCCTTCCTCCCTCCACACCCTCCCTTCTCCTCCCACTCACTCTCTGTCCTCTCCTCTTCCCATCCAAATCCTCTCTTCTTCCACACCCATTGCACCCCACCTCACCCATTCCTATATCCACCTCCTCTCCATCCACACTCCCATATCTCTCCTCCACACTCCCCTCCTCTCCATCTCCTCTCCCTCCACACCCCCTTTCCTCATCCCTCACAGCCTCCTCCTCCACACCCACTCCCACTTCTCCCTCCACTCCCTCCTCTTCTCCATCAAAAATCACTCTTCTTCCACACCCATTGCACCCTACACACCCATTCCTACATCCACCTCTCCCACTGCACCCTCTATATATCTCCCTCCACACTCTCCCCTTCACACCCTCCCATCACACCTCTAATTCTCCTCCATATATCTCCCTCTAACTCTAAACCCCCTTCTCCCTCCACACCCCTCCTTCCACACCTCTCCCCTCCATCCAAACCCCCCTCACTCCACTCCCCCCACCCTCCTCAATTATCCCTCCACTCCCTCCCTCTTCTCCATCGAAATCACTCTTCTTCTTCCACACCCCTTGCACCCTACACCCTTCACTCCATCCACCTCCCCATCTGCACCCTCCCATCTCTCTTCTCTCTATCTTCTCTTCCTCCTCCACACCTCTCTCCTCCATCCAAACCCCTCCTCCACCTCCTCCTAATTCTCCCTCCATATATCTCCCTCTAACTCTAAACCCTCTTCTCCCTCCACACCCCTCCCAATTCTCCTCCATATATCTCCCTCCTCTCCCTCTAAACCCCCTTCTCCTTTCTCCCTTCCTTCACACCTCCCACACACCCCTCCCACTTCTCCCTCCACTCCCTCCCTCTTCTCCATCCAAATCACTCTTCTTCCACACCCATTGCACCCTACACACCCATTCCTACATCCACCTCTCCCACTACACCCTCTATATCTCTCCCTCCACACTCCCTCCTTCCACACCCCTCCACACCCCTCCCAATTCTCCCTCCATATATCTCCCTCTAACTCTAAACCCCCTTCTCCCTCCACACCCCTCCTCCCCCTCTCCTCTTCATCCATCTAAAAACCCCCCCTCCCACCCTCTATATCCCTCCTCTTCTTCTCTCCAAATCAATCTTCTTCTTCTTCACCCATTACACCCACACCCTCCATTCCTCCATCCACCTCTCTCCCTCACACCTCTATATCTCCCTCTTCTCCCTCCACCTCCTCCATCTCCCTCACTCCACACCCTCCTAATTCTCCCTCCATATCTCCCTCTAACTCTAAACCCCTACTTCTCCCCTCCACACCCCTCCCTCCACACTCCTCCTCTCCATCCTCCCTCTCCTCTCTCCTCCAAATCACTCTTCTTCCACACCTCATTCCCACATCCACCTCTCCCACTTCTCACCTCTATATCTCTCCTCATACACTCCCTCCTTCCACACCTCTCCCTCCACACCTCCTTAATCCCTCCCTCTCTCCCTCCATATATCTCCCTCTAACTCTAAACCCCCCTTCTCCCTCCACACCCCTCCTTCCACACCTCTCTCCTCCATCAAACCCCCTCACTCCACCCTCCCCAATTATCCCTCCACTCCCCTCCCTCTTCTCCGTCGAAATCACTCTTCTTCTTCCACACCCCTTGCACCCTACACACCCCATTCCTCCATCCACCTCTCCCACTACACCCTCTATATCTCTCCCTCTTCTCCCTCCACATCTCCTCCATCCAAACCCCTCCTAATTCTCCCTCCATATATCTCCCTCTAACTCTAAACCCCTTCTCCCTCCACACCCTCTCAATTCTCCCTCCATATATCTCCCTCCTCTCCCTCTAAACCCCCCTTCTCCCTTCACACCCCTTCCTCCCTCCACAATTTCTCCCTCCACTCCCTCCACTCCCCTCCCTCTTCTCCATCAAAATCACTCTTCTTCCACACCCTTCCACTTACCCCTATACACCCCTTCCTCCATCCACCTCTCCACTACCCCTCTATATCTCTCCCTCTTCTCCCTCCACTCTCCACTCCTTCCACACCTCCTCCATCCAAAACCCTCACTTCACCACCCTCCCTAATTCTCCCTCCACATATCTCCCTCTAACTCTAAACCCCCCTTCTACCTCCACACCATTTCCTCCCATTCTCCCTCCATATCTCCATCCTCTCCCCTCTATACACCCTCTTCTTCTTCCCCTTCACACCCCTCCCTCTTCTCCTCCACACCCCTCCCTCTCCCTCTCTCCATCCAAATCACTCTTCTTCCACACCCATTACACTCTACACACCCATTCCTTCCTATCCACTCTCTCCCACTGCACCCTCTATATCTCTCCCTCCACACTCCCTCCTTCCACACCTCTCCCCTCCAAACCCTCACACACCTCTCCCTTCTCCTCCATATATCTCCCTCTAACTCTAAACTACTAATCCCTCTCCATCTCCTCCATATATCTCCTCTCCCCTCTAAACCCCCTCCTTCACACCCCCCTCCCTCACACCCCTCCACTTCTCCCTCCACTCCCTCCCTCTTCTCCATCCAAATCATCACTTCTTCCACAATTCTTCACACCCTTGCACCCTATCCACCCTCATTCCTCCACATCCCTCTCCCTCTTCTTCTCTCCCTCTATCTCTCTCTCCACACTTCCTCCTTCCACCCCCTCCTCCACACCTCCATATATCTCCCTCTAACTCTAAACCCCCTTCTCCCTCCACACCCCTCCTCCACACCTCTCCCTCCATCAAACCCCCTCCCTCAACACCCCTCCCAATTATCCCTCCATCCCCTCCCCTCTTCTCCAAGTCCAATCACTCTTCTTCTTCCACCCCCTTCTTCCACTCTACACACCCATTCCATTCCTCCATCCACCTCTCCCACTTCTCACCTCTTCCCTCTATTCTCTCCTCTCCCTCCATACACCTCTCCCTCCATCCAACCCCTCTCCCCCCCTCCAATTCTTTCCCTCCATATATCTCCCTCTAACTCTCCTAACCCCCTTCTCCCTCCACCTCCCCCCCTCTTCTCCATCCAAATCATTCTTCTTCCCCCCATACATCCCTTCTCCACATCCACCTCTCTCTTCTTCTCCCTCTATCTCCATCCTTCCCTCCACTCCCATTCCATCCTCTCCCCCTCCAACCCTCACACTCCCATTCTTCTCCATATATCTCCTCTAACTCTAAACCCCCTTCTCCTCCATCACACCTCTCCTTCCACACTCCCCTCCATCTCCTCCTCTCCTCCACCCTAACTTATCCCTCCATATCCTCCCTCTTGTCCATCTTCTCACTCTTCTTCCCTCCACACCCTTACACCTACACCCATCATTCCTCCATCACCCCTCCTTCCACCCTCTCCTTCCTCTCCCTCTTCTTCCTCCACACTCCCTCTACATCTTCAAACCTCCTCCACTTCTCCCTAATTTTCTCATATATCTCCTCTCTAAAACCCTCTTCCTCCATCCACCCCCCTCCACATTCTCCCTCCATCTACCTCCATATATCTCCCTCCTCTCCATCTCCACACCCTCCTCTTCTCCCTCCAATCACTCCCGTCACACTCCCACTCCCTCCATCTCCTTAAAAACCCCTTCTCCTCCATCCCTCTCTCCACTCCCCCTCTCCTATCTCTCCCTCCACCACTCCTTCCTCTCTTCTCCATCAAATCCCCTTCTTCTTCTTTTCTACATTCCCATTGGACCCTCTGACACCCTTCCTCCATCCATATCTCCCACTACACCTCTATATCTCTCCCTCCACTCCCTCCCTCTCCTTCCCTCCTAATTCTCCCTCCATATATCTCCCTCTAACTCTAAACCCCATTCTCCTCCACACCTCTCCTTCTCCCCCCTTCTCCCTCCTCTCCCCTCTATACCCCCTCCTCCTTCACCCCCTTCCCTCCACTCCCTCCCTCCCTTATCCCTCCACTCCTCCTCTTCTTCTCCAAATCACTCTTCTTCCACACCCATCACCCTACACACCATTCCTACATCCACCTCTCCCACTGCACCCTCTATATCTCTCCATCCACACTCCTCTCCACACTTCTCCCTCCACTCCATGCCAATTCTCCCTCCACATATCTCACTCTAACTCTAAACCCCTTCTCCTCCACACCCTCCTCCCTCCTTCCCATTCCCTCCCTCCCCATCTCTCCAAATCTCTCTCTTCTTCCACACCCCCTCACCACACCCCATTCCTCCATCCACCTCCCTCCCTACTTCTCTCTCAAATATCTCTCTCTTCTCCCTCCACACTCACTCCATCAAACCCACACCCCACACCCCCTACATTCTCCCTCCATATATCTCCCTCTAACTCTAAACCCTCCTCCCTCCCCTCCTCAATTCTCCTCCATATATCTCCCTCCTCTCCCTCCAAACCCTTCTCCTTCACCCTCCCCTCTCCTCTCCCCCTCCCCTCCTCTTCTCCATCCAATCACTCTTCTTCTTCCACATCCATTGTCCCTACACACCCATTCCTACATCCACCTCTCCCATTCTCCACCCCCTCTATATCTCCCTCCCTCCACACTCCATCCTTCCACCCCCTCTCCCTCCACCCCCCCATTCTCCCTCCATATATCTCCCTCTAACTATAAACCCCCTTCTCCCTCCACACCCCCTTCCAAACCTCTCCTCCATCCATCTCCCCCTCACTCTACACCCCCCAATCTCCTCCCCTCTCCTCCCTTCCCCTCTTCTCTCCATCAAATCACTCTTCTTCTTCCACACCCTACACCCTCCACCCATTCCACTCCATCCACTTCCCCCTCTCCACACCATCTATATCTCCTCTCTCCCTCCACCCCACTCCCTCCACCAAACCCCCTCCTTCCACCCAATTCCTAATTCTCCCTCCATATATCTCCCTCTTACTCTAAACCCCCTTCTCCCTCCACACCCCTCCCATTATCTCCTCCATATATCTCCTCCTCTCTCTCCCAACCCCACTTCACTTCTCCTCTCCCCTTCTCTCCTCCAAATCCCTCCCTCCACCCTCCCTCCTCCACTCCCTCCCTCTTCTCCATCCAAATCACTCTTCTTCCACACCCATTACCCTACACACCCCATTCCTCATCCACCTCTCCCTCCTTTCTGACCTCTCCCTCCTCCTCCACACTCCCTCCTCCACACCTCTCCTCCACCCACTCCCAATTCTCCTCCATATATCTCCCTCTAACTCTAAACCCCTTCCCTCCACACCCTCCTCACTCTCCATCCATACTCCTCCACACTCCTCCCTCACTATCCCTCCTCCTCCAATCACTCTTTTCTCTCCCCCTTCCCTCTCTCCACACCCTCGAATTCTCCTCCATCCCTCTCACCCCCTTACCCTTCTCCCTCACACACCATCTTCTCACCTCCTTATCCCTCATCCCCTCTCTCTCCCTTTAAACCTTCCCTTCTCCATCCACCCCATTCCTCCTCCCCATTCCCTCCACCTCCCCTCCCTCCATACTCTCTCCTCTCACACCTTCCTAATTATCCCTCCATATATCTCCCTCTCAACTCTAAACCCCACTCATCCCTTCACCCTCCCAATTCTCCCTCCATATATCTCCCTCCTCTCTAAACCCTCCTTCTCCTCCTTCCTCCTCCCTCCACACCCCCCTCAATTCCCTCCATATATCCACCCTCCCTCCAACTTCTCTCCTCTACACACCTTTCTCCTTCTCACCTCCTCCCCCTCCACCACCCCACTTCTCCCTCCACTCCTCTATCTCTCTCCATCCAAATCACTCTTCTTCTTCTTGCACCCTCCCTACTGCACCCCTCCTCCATCCTCTCTCCATCCACCTCTATATCTCTCTCCTCACACTCCTCCTTCAAACCCTCTCCTCCACACCCCTCCCAATTCTCCTCCATATATCTCCTCTAACTCTAAACCCCTCTTCCCCTCCACACCCCCCTCCGACCTCCTCCCAATTCTCCTCCTCCTCTCCTCTCCTTCTCCCTCAAATCACTCTTCTTCTTCCACCCTCCACCCTACACACCTCCATCCACCTCCTCCTCTTCTCCCTATATATCTCTCCCTCTTCTCCTCCACACTCCCTCCACTCCACTCCAAAACCCTCATTCCACACCCCTCCAAATTCTCCTCCATATATCTCCCTCTAACTCTAAACCCCCTTCTCCTCCACCCCTCCCATTCTCCTCCATATATCTCCCTCCTCTCCCTCTAAATCCCTTCCCACTCCATCCCTTCCTCCCTCCAACCCTCCCACTCTTTCCATCCACACTCCTCCTCTTCTCCATCCAAATCACTCTTCTTCTTAACACCCATTCCTCCATCCACCTCTCCCCCTTTGCACCTCTATATCTCTCTCCTCCACACTCCTCCTCCACCCTCTCCTCCTCCTCCACACCCTCCCAATTCTCCTCCATATATCTCCCTCTAACTCTAAACCCCCTCTCCTCCCTCCACACCCCCACCCTCTCCCTCTTCCCTCCCTCCTCCAAAACCCCTCCTCTTCTCCATCACACTCCTCCCATGTATCCTCCTCCACTCCCTCCACTCTTCTCCATCGAATCTCTCATCTTCTTCTTCTCACACCCCTTCCCCTACACACCCCTATTCCTCCATCCACCTCTCCCACTTTACACCTCTATATCTCTCCCTCTTCTCCCTCCACACCTCTCCCCTCGATTCCCTCCACCCCTCTCTCCACACCCTCCCATTCCCTCCATATATCTCCCTCCTCCTCTCCTTCTCCTCTCTACCCCTCTTCTCCTCCACCTCCACCTTCTCCATCAAACCTCTTCTTCCACACCACTTGCCCCCTACTTCCACACCCCATTCCTCCTCATCCACCTCTCTTTGCTCCTCTATATCTCTCCCTCTACCCATTACTCCTCTCTCCTTCCACCTCTCCTCCCTCCACCCCTCCTTCTCCATCCATATATCTCCTCTAACTCTCCAAACCCCCATTCTCTCCAAACCCCTCTTCTCTCCACATCCCCTCCTCCACACCTCTCCTCTCCATCCAAACCCCCTCACTCCACACCCTCCCAATTATCCCTCTCTCCCTCCCTCTTCTCCATCAAATCACTCTTCTTCCACACCATTGCACCTACACACCTCTTCCTCCATCCACCTCTCATTACACCCTCTATATCTCTCCCTCTCCTCCCACACTCCTCTCCTCATCCAAACACCTCCTCTCACCCCTCCTAATTCTCCATCCATATATCTCCTCTCTCCACTCTAAAATCCCCCTTCTCCCCCACCACCCCTCCCATTCTCCCCTCCATCTCCTCTAAACCCCCTCTCTCCCTCTAAACACCCCTCATCCCTCCACACCCCTTCCCACTTCTCCTCCACTCCCCTCCCTCTTCTCCATCCAAATCACTCTTCTTCCACACCCATTGCACCATACACACCCATTCCTACATCCACCTCTCCCACTGCACCCTCTATATCTCTCCCTCTTCCTCCTTCACTCCCTCCCTCTTCTCCTCCAAATATCTCTCCTTCTTCACCCCTTTGGCCATACACCACCTTCCTCCATCCACATCTCCTCCACACCCCCTCCCCTCCTCCCTCCCTCCATCAAAACCCCTCTCCTCACACCCCCCAATTATCCCTCCACTCCCCTCCCTCTTCTTTGTCGAAATCACTCTTCTTCCACACCCTTGCACCCTACACACCCCATTCCTCCATCCACCTCTCCCACTGCACCCTCTATATCTCTCTCTCTCTCCCTCCACACTCCCTCCCTCCTCCCTTGACTCCTCTCTCTCAAACCCCTTTCACACCCATCTTTTTCTTCAATTCTCCCCATATATCTCCCTCTAACTCTAAACCCCCTTCTCCTCCACACCCTCTCCTCTCCACCACATCTCCCTCCCCTCCCCCCTTCCAAACCCCCTCTCCACTCCCCTCCTCTTCTCCATCTAAATCAACTTTTTCTTCCACCCCTCCTTCACCCACACCCATTCATCCATCCACCTCCCCCACTCCACCCTCCTCTTCTCCTCCAAAGCTCCATCTCACCACTCTCTCCTTCCCACCTTCTTCCATCCACCCCCTCCCTCTCTCCCCATATATCTAACTCCTCTCCTCCTACAAACCACTTCTCCTCACACCCCTCCCTCCTCCTCCACACCCCTCCACCACTCCCCTCCCTCTCCATCCATCACTCTTCTTCCACACCCATTCCACCCTACACACCCATTCCTCCATCCATCCTCTCTCCCACTTCACCCTCTATATCTCTCCCTCCACACTCCCTCCTTCCACACCCTCCCAATTCCCCTCCCACTTCTCCCTCTCTCTAACTCTAAACCCCCTTCTCCCTCCACCCCCCTCCTCTCTCTCTCTCTCCCCTCCATCCAAACCCCCCCTTCCACATACACCTCTCTCTCCACACCCCTCTGCAACTTCTCTTCCTCCACCTCTCCTCCATCCCAACCCCTTCTCACTCCACACCCTCCTAATCCCCCTCCATCTCCCTCCTCTCCCTCCACTACACTCTCCTCTCCCTCCACATCTCCCTCTCCTCTAAACCCCACTTCTCCCTTCTCCCTTCACCATCTCCTCCACTTCTTCCATCTCCTACCCCATACCTTCCATCCCATCCACCTTCTCCCTTCCCTCTCTCCCTCCATCCACTCCCTTCTCCCTCTTCACATCTTCCATCCACACTTCCTCCTTCTCACTCTACCCTTCTCCCTCCACTCCTCCTCTTCTCCATCCAAATAACTCATCTTCCACACCCCCAATTATCCTCCTCTCCTCCATCCCTCTTCTCTCATTCAAATCACTTTTTTCTTCCACACCTTTCACACCCTTACACACCCCATTCCTCCATCCACCTCTCCCTTTGCACCCTCTATATCTCCCTCTTTCCTCCACACTCCTCTCTCTCAAAACCCCCACCTCAACCCTCCCTAATTCTCCCTCCATATATCTCCCTCTAACTTTAAACCCCACTTCTCCTCCACCCCTCCCACTCTCCTCTCATCTCTCCATCCCCTCTTTCCTCCCACCAACACCTCTCCACTACTCTCCTCCTCTCTCCTCCCTCTCTCCCATCTCCCCTCCAAATCTCTCTTTTCCACCTCTCCTCCATCCACCTCCTTCCCATCCACCTCCTCCATATCTCTCCCTCAAAACTCCCTTCCCTCCTCTTCCACATCACTCTCATCCTCTACACCCCTCCTCCACACACCCTCCATCCACTCACCCTCATCCTCCATCTCCCTCCTCTTCTCCATCAAATCACTCTTCTTCTTCCACACCCTTCCACCCTACACACCCCATTCCTCCATCCACCTCTCCCACTCTTCACCCTTTATATCTCTCCTCTTCCCCCTCCTCCACACTCCTCCACTCCATCCAAACCTCTATATCTCCCTCCATCACTCCCTCCACTCTCCCTCCTTCCACTTCTCACTCTCCCTCTCCACACCCCTCCTCTCCCAATTCTCCCTCCATATATCTCTCCTTCTTCTCTAACTATAAACCCTCCTCCCTCCACACTCTCTCCTCCATCAAATCCCCTCACTTCACACCTCCCCTCAATTATCCCTCCACTCCCCCCCTCTTCTCCATCAAAGTCACTCTTCTTCCACACCCTTGCACCCACACACCCCATTCCTCATCCACCTCTCCCACTACACCCTCTCTATCTCTCCTCTCCACTCCCACACTCCTCCCAATTTTACCTCTCCCTCCTCTAACCTCCAACTCCCCTTCTCCTCCCACCCCCTCCTCATTCTCTCCCTCCATCCATATTTCCCTCTATCACTAAACCCCCTTCTCCCTCATATATCCCTCCTCTCCCTCTAAATCCCTCTTCTCCCCTTCACACCCCTAAATCTCTCCACCTCCCTCCTCCCCTCATCCCCTCCCCTCCTCCCCTCTTCTCCATCAAAGACACTCTTCTTCCACACCCTTTGCACACCTTCTACACCCCCATTCCTCCATCCACCTCTCCCACTACACCCCTCCATATCTCTCCTCTTCTCCCTCCACACTCCCTCTCCTCCATCCAATCCCTCCTCCACACCCTCTAATTCTCTCCCCTCTCCTCCCTCCCACCCCCAACTTCTCCCTCCACTCCCCTCCCTTCTCCATCCAAATCACTCTTCTTCCACACCCATTACACCCTACACACCCCATTCTTACATCCACCTCTCCCACTGCACCCTCTATATCTCTCCCTCCACACTCCTCTTTCCACTCTCTCCCTCCACCTCCCCTCCCAATTCTCCCTCCACTCTCCCTCTTCTACTCTAAACCTCTTTCTTCCACACCCTCCTCTCTCCACACCCTCCAACTTCTCCCTCCACCCCTCCCTCCACTCCATCCAAATCTCTCCTCTTTCATCCCTCTTCCATCTCTCACTCTTCTTCCACACCCATCTTACATCCCTCTCCCACTGCACCTCTATATCTCTCCCTCCACACTCCTCCTCCACCCCTCCCCAATTCTCCTCCATCTATATCCCTCTTAACTCTACTCCCCTCTCCCTCCACTCCTCCCATCCAAATCACTCTTCTTCCACACCCCATTCCTACATCCACCTTTCCTCTACACTCCTCTATATCTCTCCCTCCACTCTTCACCTTTCCAACTCCTCACCCTCCTCCAAATTCTCCTCCATCCATATCTCCTCTACACTCTAAACACACCTCTCCTCTCCATTCTCCTAAAATCACTCTACTTCTTCCATTCCTCCTCTTACCACCCCCTCATTCTCCCTCCATCTCTCCCTAACTCTAAACCCCTTCTCCGTCCAAATCTCTCTTCTTCCACACCTTTTCACCCTACACACCTCTCCCTCCATCTCCCTCTCTTCTATCTCACCACTCTCCCTCCTCCTCTCCACACCCTCCTCCTTACCCTCTCCTCCATCCCTCCTCTCCCTCCATCCAAACCCTCTCTAATAACATCGACCACAAAAGTAATAACCATCATTTCTAAAACTAATAACATATACCATTCGACGTTCACATTACATTGTATACATGTGATTGCTTCTCCTAATATAATATACTATAATTTATATTATTATAATATAATATTTTACTATAATTTTTATATATATATATATACATTATTATATTTATACATC